>SJYC01010577.1:0-22094 GCA_006408675.1 Madoqua kirkii | reverse complement strand
GATGTGTATAAGAGACAGGTATATAATGGTCTGCATGTTAGAGTGAGTTCTAACCAGAGTTGGTCTTTTTTTTTTTGCTGAAGTTCACTTATTAAGTGTCATTCATTAGTGTTCCAACATAACTGATGATGTTATGTTTAGGTGTACCTTGATTTTATTCTATACTCTTGAAACTTTACTATAAAACCAAAGATTTAAAACATCAAAGCAAACATGTATTTGCAAAAGTATTTGCTGTAAAAATCTTTATTTGGTAATTACTGTTCCCCTGTCCCTCCTAGTTTGCTTGAGGGTTGTCTAGTCATCTTTTAAGGTTAATTTCTTATACTTTTTAGGAATTCCTCATTTTACTTTAATATGTACTTATGAACTGAAATTCCTGCATTAAGTTTTCTTCTTAAAATGTGTATTTTTACAGGCAATTTTAAAATTGGAAAGAAGGATTTTAAAGCCACTTTTGATTTGTGAAGATTGTCTATAATCTGAAGAACTACAGGCTGAGGTGACTGAATGGGACACACTTTTGGAGAACTAAAAATGACTTCTCATTGTGTGATTGTCATGTTTGCCTTAATGAGTTCCTGCTTAGCAACTGCAGGTAAGTTGCATAATACAAATTGCATGTTCATTATGTTCTTTTGGGTATATTTTTCTTCAGTCTAGAAAAATTTAGAATATGTGATGTTTATGCAGAGCTTGAGTATTTACATTCTTCAAGAAATAAAATACCTGACTCCTCTACAGATACACAATGTGTTTGCCTATGTTATATCTTACTACACTGCTAAGCTGCTAAGTTGCTTCAGTCAGGTCCGACTCTGTGAGACCCTATAGACAGTGACCCACCAGGCTCCCCCATCCCTGGGATTCTCCAGGCAAGAATACAGGAGTGGGTTGCTATTTCCTTCTCCAGTGCAGGAAAGTGAAAAGTGAAAGTGAAGTCACTCAATCGTGTCCGACCCTTAGCGACGCCATGGACGGCAGCCCACCAGGCTCTTCCGTCCATGGGATTTTCCAGGCAAGAGTACTGGAGTGGGGTGCCATTGCCTTCTCCGTTAGTGCTAGACATTCGAACGTTGGTGATGCAGATGCTAACTAACCTTCAGTGTGGAGGTGGCTAGAGAACAAATAAATTGTTTAAACCCACTTAAGTTTGTTACATGCAGAGATTACATTTACTTTCTTGTCCTAAGTAAGAATTTTAAGAAAGCCCTTTGGTTCTTTATTGTAAAATAAATATATCTTTTATATAGAGGTGACATTGCTAGCACAAGCTACTTAGGAAATGTTTAATTTTGCCTATTTCAGGTATTTTTAGGATGTAATTTTTTAAAAACTACAGAAGGGATTCCCTAGCAGTCTACTGATTAAGACTGTAATTTCATTGCTGAGGGCCTGGGTTGGGGACCTGGGATCCCACAAGTTACGTGGTGTGGTCAGAAACAAAACAAAATATAAAAATTAAAAAGTACAGAAATATACTGTGCTTCCTAGAGGCCATCAGAATGTGAAATTGTAGATGAGAAGAAGCAAATGGTTTGTTTGGAACACTGTTCCTTAAATAAGAGTATCAGATCCCTCACATCAACATCTTAGTGTAGGCAGTCAGGGTTACTTAACAAATTTAGAAACTTAATTTGCTCTATTTTGTTATAATTTGCTTTGTGTCTCCTTTGTAATGAGCTATATTAGAGCTAATTTGTTGGGCCAATTCTGAAAACTGGCTGGCCTTAAGAAGACACACATTGACTTGAAAAATGACTAGCTTCTTGGTTTTGACTGTTGAACTGCACATACAGATGACGTACTGCAGCTGCTGCTAAGTCGCTTCAGTCGTGTCCGACTCTGTGCGACCCCAGAGATGGCATGAGAGTGATAATAATAAGCATGCACTGAGTGTGCTACAATTACAGATTAACAGTGAATAAGGATATTCTTAGTTTATGAGCTCACTTAGTCAAACTCTGCTATTCACCTCTGTGGTATACTGAAGAAGCTGGACCACCATTAAGGCTTCAGTTGACTCGGACGAGGAGTATATGTAGGCAGACTGAGTGGAAGTCACTTTGCAAAACGTGGTTTATGAGATTGGAAAGCAGAAAGAATGCCCCCCTTGTTGCAAATATCTTGAGGGAAAGTTTTTTTGAATGCTGGTGTGTGAATTTGAACTGCCCATTCTCTCTACCAGCAGTTTCACTTTGTCTCATGATTGAAAAGTTATTTGCCTTTTTACTGGTACATTAAAAGTGATCTAATTAAAATCTCATTAAAAAGTAGTAGAAAAAAAAGAGAGAAATACTTTCTGCTTCTGTTAGGCTCATACCATTTCTGTTCTTTATTGTGCCCATCTTTGCATGAAATGTTCCCTTGGTATCTCTCAGAAGAGATCTCTAGTCTCTCCCATTCTATTGTTTTCCTCTATTTCTTTGCACTGATCACTGAGGAAGGCTTTCTTATCTCTCCTTGCTATTCCTTGGAACTCTGCATTCAGATGGGTATATTTTCCTTTTCCCCCTTTGCCTTTGGCTTCTCTTATTTTCACAGCTATTTGTAAGGCCTCCTCAGACAAACATTTTGCCTTGTTGCATTTCTTTTTCTTGGAGATTTCTTTTTCTTCCTCCTGTACAGTGTCGTGAACCTCCATCCATAGTTCTTCAGGCACTCTGTCTATCAGATCTAGTCCCTTAAATCTATTTCTCACTTCCACTGTACAATTGTTAGGGATTTGATTTAGGTCATAGCTGAATGGTCTAGTGGTTTTCCCTACTGTCTTCAATTTAAGTCTGAATTTGGGAACAAGGAGTCCACAATCTGAGTCACAGTCAGCTCCTGGTCTTGTTTCTGCTGACCGTATAGCTCTTCTCCATCTTTGGCTGCAAAGAACATAATCACTCTGATTTTGGTATTGACCATCCAGTGATGTCCATGAATAGAGTCTTCTCTTGTGTTGTTGGAAGAGGGTGTTTGCTATGACCAGTGTGTTCTCTTGGCAAAACTCTTTATTAGCCTTTGCCCTGCTTCATTCTGTACCCAAGGCCGAATTTGCCTGTTACTCCAGGTATTTCTTGACTTTCTACTTTTGCATTCCAGTCCCCTATAATGAAAAGGGCATCTTTTTTGGATGTTAGTTCTAGAAGGTCTTGTAGGTCTTCATAGAACTGTTCAGCTTCTTCAGCATTACTAGCTGGGACACAGACTTGGGTTACAGTGATATTGAATGGTTTGCAGAGACGGCGCACTTAGGGATATACAAAGAGATGTAAGATTCATCCTTCTTTTGAGTTGCTTGTACTTTAGTTAGGCTTATAGAATATAACCATGTAACAAAATAATCAGTGCATGGTGAATAAAAGCCAGATGACCTCAGAGGGTTCAGAAGGGTGGGTCAGAGCAGCCGGGGAAGGCTCTGTAGATGTCTATGTCTTGAGCTATGCTTTGAAGACCAGGATGACTTAAGAAAGGGGAAGGCACTGAGGGTGAGCAGAGGAGGAGAACAGTGGCACTTAGATGTGTGATGTTGTTTTTTTCTGTTCGTCTGTTTTTGCCTTTTTAGACTGTTCCATACAGTATATGGGATCTTACTTCTCTGATCAGGGATCAAACCTGCTCCCTTTGCAATAAACGTGTGGAGTCTTAACCATTAGACTGCCAGGAAGGCTCTTGATGTTGTTTTAAGGAACAGATGACCCAGACAGCTGCTTGAGGATGTAAAGGATGTCTGTTTAGAAGGAAGGATGGGGGTGGATTATAGAGAACCTTAAATGTCAGAACAAAGCTGTGGATTTCATTCTGAGGTTTGGATTCTCTCTTCTTCCATCCCACTGTAGTCAAAAGCATGCATTGTTAAATCTTAGAATTCAAACTGCAGCCTCAGAAAGTAAGGCTAAGAATGTGGCCTCCTTGGCCACCGAGGCCACAGTGCCTAGCACATAGGCTGACATTTAGCTTAGGCTTGCTCTCTGCCAGCTAATTTTGTCTTTATGAAAGACCACTGTGACGTGGTATTAGTATTATTATCATCATCTGCATTTTTCCTCACAAGAAAACTGAGACTCAAAACTAATAAGTGGCAGAGTGAGGACTTGAACCCAGGCCGTTTGGCTGTAGAATCCAGCCCATCCACCAGTCCACTAGAGCCTCTATGTAGAGACCCTCAGTGTGGAATGAATGAACCTCCTCACTTGATTGATTCAACACCAGATGAGTAGCCACCAATGAGGCATCCTCGTACCAGGTTAAACCCCTTTGTTCTTAGGGGAGACGTATGTAAGTCATCAGAGTGAAAGGACCCTCATGTAACGAGCCTTATTTGTATTCTTATTCCGTGGACACAGCTGTGAAGCTCTATTATAGAGTTCTTGCCAGCAGAAGTGGTGAAGGCTTCCTTTAGATATGTAGCCAGGGAGGAGACAAGCACAGCACAGCACATAAAATGAGCCCGAGCTGGAATAGTAGATGCCTGCATATGGGCCTTCACTGAAAGCCTTCCTTCTCTGCTCGGGGCTAAGGGTGAAGGAAGCAAGCCACATCCCGGAGTTAGTGGTTGCTTTGACAAAACTCGCACTTTTCCTTCCCTCCCTTGTTCCTTGGTTGTTGTGGAGCATTGTATGGAGGGAGGGCCTTGGTCTTGAACAAAAGCTGTGTAGGGACCCTAATGCCACCTGATTAGAAACTACCTTAGGCTTTTACCATCAATTTTATCTTATCGTCCATCCTAGAATGTATCTGAAGAAAATGGAAAGTTAAAAAATGTAAATGCTTGCTCCTGTGGGCTTGAGCGTCACTAAGTTTTCACTTTAAAAACTGTTCCACTACACATCTTTAAAAAATATTAACTGCTGCCTCCGTGGCTGGCCAGAGTTAGGTAGGGCTGTGTTCCCAGGAGCCTGGGTAACGAGAAAAAGAGGCATGCAGGGAGAACTCAGGGAAATCGGTTTGGGAGAAAGAGATGGACTTGTCTGTGTTTTACTGGTAACCTTGTGTCAGTACAAAGGGGTGCTGTTGAGGGGAGCTCTGCAGAGACGCTGCTCGCCTCTCTGTCAGTGGAGTGTGGAGGGGTTGGCTATGTTCCTCATCCCGCAGTTGCCATTTGGTGCCTAGATGTATCTTTTTGGAGGCTTGCCCGTGACCCAAACACACATATTTCTATTGAGCAAACACATTTCTTTCATCTTTATTGGATGTACCTGGAATTCCAGGTACAGTCCACGGGAGAATAGTGATGTTTTTAGTTGGAGCTATTTTCCTGCTAAGAAAGCTTTGAACTCTTTGGGTTCATAGGACAGCAAGCAGAGGTATTAATACTAGCTGGTTAATACTTGGTTTGGAATGGACAAGCAGACAGCCTTGGGTGGAGGCTAAACATAGTAATACCACGTTATTTTTATTGTTTTCAAATGCTTTCATGCCTGGTGTTTCATTTGATTCTCATGGCAGTCCCTGGGTGGGCAGGGCTGTTTTTTTCATTGATAGAATGAGAGTAAGGGGCTTGAGAGCAAGTAATTAGTTTAGAAAGCTGGTCTGCCTCTTGACTGAACCTGAACCCAGCACACTTCTGCAGACAGACTGCACCAATGAGTCAGGGTGATTTTCCTGTAGCATGCCCCGCAGCACCTCTTGAAACCATGCTGCCAGGCACTCTGCTGGGTACTCTGCACCAGTCAGTTCATTTAATCTTTACAGAAACCCAGTGAAGTAGGTGTTTGTCATTATCACTGTTTTTATAATTATTACTACTGCCACCACTCCTACCACTATTATTATAATACTAATTTTACAAATGATGAAACTGAGGCTTAAGGAAGAAAAATGTCATGTATAATGAGAGTTAATTTTTAAAAAGTTGAAATGGTCCTTTTTGTAATAATAGTCATATGACAATTAAGTGTGGCAGCATGGCAGCAGACCCAGAGTTCATGTTCTTTCCGTTGTGCTGCCCAAAGGGAACTGGCACTCTTTCTCCTGGGCTTGAGATCAGTGGCCTGAGGACTGCAGAGGTGGCTCTGCCACAGTTTTCCCTTCTCTGCCAACTGAGGGCTTAGCAGCTGTAACTCATAATGGCAGGAGGGTAGGGAGGGTGCCAATGGGGGCTGCCACCAGGGAAAGTAAACGTAGGAGGAATAGACTTGAAGGTTCAAAACAAATTCAAAAAGATCTCTTGCTGACCCCTGTCTTTGGACAAAGCTAGTTGTTTGGTCAGTGATTATTATAGTTTTCAGGTGGTTATTATAACTACTTTTGTGTTTAATTCTACTTGTGGATACGTAGGGAAAAGATACTGTCAGTTGTGATGCCAGCTATCACCAGGGTGCCAGTTTTCTATTTATTTTAAGGAGCAAAGAACTATTATTAAAAGACGCAGAGTGAATAGAATGGCCTGCATTTTAGGTAGTGATCCCTCTGGAGAGACCACACACACCCAAGTGTAATGAGGTCCCTGTTTTCCTTTCTTTAGGTTTTTGCACAGAAACAACACACACACACACACACACACACACACACACGAGTTGGGGTAGTTAGCTAGTCAAGAAAGATGAGTTTATTTCTCAAAGATTACCTTGCCTTGCATAATCTACCAATAGGGGTGGGATATGATATGATATCAAAAAAAGACCTTTTTCTTTTTTATGTGCAAGGAGAATAGATAGTTGTTAGGTAACCAGATGTGCATATAGATTAAGAAAGATACTTACCAAGAGGGTGAGAATCTACCTGCAGTGTAAGAGACTTGAGTTTGATTCTTGGTTCAGGAAGATCCCCTGGAGAGGGAAATAGCTACCCACTCCAGTATTCTTGCTGGAAGAATCCCATGGACATAGGAGCCTGGTGGGCTATAGTCCATGGGGTCGCAAAGAGTTGGACATGCCTGAGCGACTGACATTTTCACTTTGATGTCACAAGTTCACAGAACCCAGATTTCTCTCCTTTGCCTTCTTACCTTAGATTGTATAATTGCCACCCAGTTTTCTGGATTCTTGATCTGGGTTATTTTAGGATGCCCATCATGGTGCATTTTTGTAAATGCTGATCCACTTTCCCATCAGGACAGAACTATCTGTATGTGACCACGTAGCTGTTTAATTGCACAAGGCTTATATTTCACACATTGTGGATATGGGAAATTAGGCATTCTCAGCTTGTTTGCTTTGATAACTAAATCCTCCGATTTTGGGGCCACCTTGAATCATTGCTAGAGCTCCAAGTGCTGGTTTTGGAAGTGTTTTAAAACACAGAGTATTCTGGGCAGTGTCACTGTGAGGCCTTCCCCCGGGACCAGCTCTGCATGTGTGGGCATCAGGGCGTGGAGGTGCTTGCCTGCTCAGGAGATTGGCCCACCTTGCACTGCACCCATCTGAACTGTTGACTTTCATTTTCTTTGAAACGTTCTCTGTCAGAGTGGCCTAAGAAAGATTTACCCTGAAGTCTAATGTGGTCTTATTTTTGTTCTCTGAGAGGACACTGTAAATCAGGTGGCATTCTAGAGGGCTTACCAATGTGCTTGCTCAGAACATTCCTTCCAAAGACCAGGCAGCAGGTGCCCTGGGGACGGAGGCCTAGCTCTTCTCCTGCCCTGTCCTGCCAACTCTTAGAAATCTTAAGGGAAAAAAAAGAAACCAAACTAGTTTAAACTAGAGTAGAATGTAGAAAAGCTTACTGACTTTAAAGGAAAATGTTGATTAAAAAAAAAAGATATTCTCTGTTGGCAGTGAAAGGAATCATATAGTTATAAGTGGTGTAGTTGTGGCAGAAGGAAAAGATTCCATTAAAAGTGTCCTGAGTTCTTTGTGTTGCTTCTCCCCTTTGTCCTTGCATGCCTGAATAACTTAGTTCTGGCCTAGATGATACACTAGCTACTAGGAGTAACACCTCCCATCCTCCTGCCCTCTGGCCCCATCCACAAGGATGCTCAGGTAGCGAAGGCCTCAGGAGAGAGCAGAGCACCCGCTTCTGGAGTCAGTTCCTTCTCTGTTGTTTTCATCAGGGGTGCTGCTGAGCTGCTGGGCACTTTCCTGCAACGAGCTTTTCCATCGGGACACATCTGTGCTGCCCACTTTGGCACTGTGTTGTTGCATGGTGAAGCAAAATGCCACAGTGCTCCCGCTTGCCCCTTTATTTATCATTTCACCTTTTCTTCAGTTCTGTCGCTCAGTCGTTTCCGACTCTTTGTGACCCCATGAACTGCAGCACGCCAGGCCTCCCTGTGCATCACCAACTCCTGGAGTTCACTCAGACTCACGTCCATCGAGTCCATGATGCCATCCAACCATCTCATCCTCTGTCGTCCTCTTCTCCTCCTGCCTCCAATCCCTCCCAGCATCAGTCTTTTCCAATGAGTCAACTCTTTGCATGAGGTGGCCAAAGTACTGGAGCTTCAGCTTTAGCATCATTCCTTCCAAAGAAATCCCAGGGTTGATCTCCTTCAGAATGGACTGGTTGGATTTCCTCGCAGTCCAAGGGACTCTCAAGAGTCTTCTCCAACAGCACAGTTCAAAAGCATCAATTCTTTGGTGCTCAGCCTTTTTCACAGTCCAACTCTCACATCCATACATGACCACTGGGGAAGCCATAGCCTTGACTAGACAGACCTTAGTCGGCAAAGTAATGTCTCTGCTTTTGAATATGCTGTCTAGGTTAGTCATAACTTTTCTTCCAAAGAGTAAGCGTCTTTTAATTTCATGGCTGCAGTCACCATCCGCAGTGATTTTGGAGCCCCCCAAAATAAAGTCTTGACACTGTTTCCACTGTTTCTCCATCTATTTCCCATGGAGTGATGGGACTGGATGCCATGATCTTCGTTTTCTGAATGTTGAGCTTTCAGCCAACTTTTTCGCTCTCCTCTTTCACGTTCATCAAGAGGCTTTTTAGTTCCTCTTCACTTTCTGCCATAAGGGTGGTGTCATCTGCATATCTGAAGTTATCGATATTTCTCCTGGCAATCTTGATTCCAGCTTGTGTTTCTTACAGTCTAGTGTTTCTCATGATGTACTCTGCATAGAAGTTAAATAAGCAGGGTGACAATATATAGCCTTGACATACTCCTTTTCCTATTTGGAACCAGTCTGTTGTTCCATGTCCATTTCTAACTGTTGCTTCCTGGCCTGCATACAGATTTCTCAAGAGGCAGATTAGGGGGTCTGGTATTCCCATCTCTTTCAGAATTTTCCACCTTTTCTTTCAGTATTTAAATCCTCCTGTGTTTAGATGGGTGCTTGTTGTCTGGTGAGTTAGTTTTGAGTATATACTAGGGCTCAGGTACTTTGCTAGCTTCTGTGGCACAGAAAGGGGAGACTTTTTAGTGTGAACAATGAATTTTTGCCACCTTCTTACATAGTTAAGTTTTCTAAAATGTTGATTGATTTATTCAGCAAGCATCTCCTGAGCATTCTAGATACCATTCCAGCTGTTAGACACATAGCATTGAGTAAAACAGTCAAAAATCCTTGTGCACCTGAAGTTTACATTTTAGTGAAGAGAGACCAGAAACAAACAAAAATTATGCACATTTTAGCAGGGTTAGTGGAGAAAAGGCAACAGGGCTAGGGATTATTAGTGGGGAAGTACAGTTTAAAGTAAGGTGATCCAGGGAGGGCCTCACTGGGATGATGACATTTGAGCAAAGATTGGAAGGAGATGAGCTAAGTGGATATCTGGGGAAATGAGCATTCCAGGCAGGAGGAAGAGTATGTGCAGAGGTCCTAAGGTGGGAGCTTGTCTGAAGTGCTTGAGCCTTGGTAAACAGGCCAGGTGGCTGCTGGAGTGGAAAGTCAGAGAGTTCCTTGGGGACAGGTGTAGGGCTGCATATAGCCTTGTGGACCACTGCAGAGTTTTTTCTCTAGTGAGAAAGGGCCATTAGGCAGCAGAATGATGTGATCTGAAGGATATTTTAGGAAGATCACTCTGGCTGCAGTGTTGAGAATAGACTGTTGGGCAAGGGTGAATTTGGGGATACTGGTCGGTGGCCATCGTAATAAATGAAGCAAGAGATGATGGTAGTCAAGATCAGATTGTAGAAGGAAAGATCCTTGGAAATGAAATGCTTGTGAAATTAAGGATGACTGTGGTTATATTTCAATTTGTTCCCTTTGAGGGGGAAAAAGGATAAAGACTGGTATCTCGTATCAGTGGAATACTAAGCCATAACCTAATAGTAAAGATAGTTACTTTTATGTAACAGTGAAAACTGAATATTAAAAAACAGAACAACCTTCCAAACTGTCTAAAGAAAATTTCTTTGCACTGTGAATGACTTTCTTTGAAAAATCAATGTCTGAAAAGCCTCAACCCTCCCTTCCCAACTTACTTCTAAATCTCATCCTTTTCATTCCCCATGTGGTCTGTTTTTCAGGAATATGAATTATTGAGGGTCTTATCACCTTTTGCAAAGTTGCCTCTCATAGCAAAACTAGTGTTTCAGAGAAACAGAATTGAATCCAGTTTTACATAGTAAATAAGTGCATAAATTCATTGTATTACATTTTATGAATTTAAGTTACATCTAGATGTTACCAAGGAGCTGGATAATTATAGCATACTTTCTTCTGTTCTAGTTTTTAGCTCTGGCTTCCTTACTGATTCCTATTTTATTCCTGTAATCAGATTCCAAGCTAGAACTTTAAAATATTAACATTTTTAGAAGGGAAAAAAAATCCCCCGAAGTTGTTGTTGATGTTTATTAAGTACGCAACATCATATTTATTAAAAATTGAGATAAGACACTGAGAAGGTTTAACCTCTGTGCTTGAAAAGTTGACTTTTAGAATAATTTCTATTTATTTATTTTACCACTGAGTAGTTTATAAAGTTTTCTGATTTGCTTTCTCAGATCTCATCACTGTCATTGGGGGGGTTGGGGAGGGGCGTTGGACAGCCAGAATCTGGCCCCGTGCTCACCAGGCCCCAGGTGGTGGTCTTTCTGTTTTTGAAACTGGAACAGGAAAGTCCAGAGGAATGCAGCTGCAGTTTTACTTCTTGCCCCCTGCAGGTTTTTTTTCTAGGCCTCCCCAAAGTGTGTTTATCTTACTGACCATGCATGTAGAGCAGCCTGGAGTTCTGTGGAGCATTAGTGAAAAAAATAGAAAGATTTCCCACATGACTGAGGTTATGGGAGTGGGAAATCTTGGATCATGCAGGACTCTTTGATTGAAAGAAGATAATTTGGGGATGAAATTTATTTTGATATATACTTTTAAAAACAATTATTCATCCCTCTCTTAAAAAAATTAAAACTCATATTTTTTGGGGTAGAGTTATGGTCTTCCCTGTTGGCTCAGTCAGTAAAGGATCTGCCCAAGATGTGGGAGACCCAGGTTCGATCCATGGGTTGGAAAGATCCCCTGGAGAAGGAAACAGCAACCCACTCCAGTATTCTTGCCTGGAAAATTCCATGGACAGAGGAACCTGGAGGGCTATAGTCCATAGGGTCACAAAGAGTCAGACACAACTGAGCAACTAACAGAAGTGTGGAGGTATAGACTAGAAGCAATAAAAACCTTCTAAGTATCAAATTAAGAATTTCCAGTCATTAGAAGGAAAAAATATCTTTAGGGTGGAAAAATAATTTGGACTTTAAGAACCTGATAATGATATAATTTGAAGGCAGGATCTGATATATTGTGAGGACCCTAAGGGCCTGAGTCCAGCAGCCCCCCACTTTGTCACCCCAGGATCGTTTGCATGGGTGGCTTCACTGCCACCAGCCAGGTCTCTGGCCTGGCCTTCTCGAGTGTTTGGGGAGTCTGTGTCCTCTGATTTGTCACATTTAATTAGCTCTGAAAATATGTTATCAAAGGGTGTCTGGCAGTGTTTCATTAATGGTACGGGGTGAATTCAAAAGCGTAATTAATTGTTTTAGATTATTTGCAAAGTCCGTGCTGAAAAACCTAATGACTGTAGGAGAAAGCTGGCAGAGAGGCTGTTTAGAGATTAGCCTGGACCTTACCCGGCTCAATTGCCTTTTGGAGTTGAGCCAAGAGAGGAGTTGTTTTTCTTTTTGGAGAAGTGTTTGTGGCCACATTGTTCCCTAAATTCCCAGTTTACTGCTCTAGGCTCGTGGCTGATGGAGATCATATGGACCTTGCAGAGCTAGGGAGCTCAAAGAGCATCTTCTAGAAGTTTTTGTTTGTTTTTTTGTCTTGTGAGAAAAACACAATTACTTAACTCTCATTAACTAAATAAATACTTCCCAAGGGCCTCTTCTTGGAGGGAGGAAAGGGAGCTCTAGTTTGTTATGAAACAATTCAGGTTCTGAGTGTTAAATGTTCAAAGGCACCAGGATCAGGCCTTAAGGAGTTTTTTTTCTTTCTTTTAAAATAAAACAAATCAGATTCCTCATTTCCTCTGTTGGGCTGGCTCAGAGTAGCAAATAGCCACTGCGTTTGGAAAATAGTGTTAAAAAAATCTCAATTTGGAATCAAGTACACACAGTATAAGTTCAGAGTATACTGTATGGATGAAGGGGGAAAATGGACTTGCATTATTTTGGTAATTTGACATATGTTATAGAATAAGAATCCCTAGAATTAGCTCAGCCTGATGAATTATAGAAAAATAATGGAGAAAAATAATGGAAGTCCCTGCCCCTTAGAGATGAGAGATATTTGAGGCTTACCGAGTCAAGTGCCAGTTCTGACTCTGAGAACAGTGTGGGCAGTTGAAGATGAAAGCAGAGAAGAGTGCTTCAGACTTATCTCAGAGCCGGTCAAGTGTAAAGGAGCACTTTTCTAAGCAATATATAGCTTCGTTGGAAAACCTCTATCCAGAAACCTTGCAATTCCTGGGCCTGGGGCTGGCCCTGCCTTTTACTCATAGGCTTTAGCATCTTTTCCCGTCCTTCTGGGCTCGAGCTGCTTGTGAATAAGTAGTTACGTATGAATCTGAGGCCAAATTGTACTTTATTAACATGATTCAGGAGAAAAGAATTCTAATGAAAAATTTCAGAGAACTGTGTTGAGCTATTTCGTGATATTGTCAGATCTTCCTGAGTTCAAGGAGGGCCCAAGAAAATCTATTATGCCTGTTTATTACTCATCTTGGAATCTATTGGAAAAAAAAAAAACCTTAGATTAAAACCTCAGCAGAGTATGTGCTGGTTGAGGAATTATTACTGAGGGCACAGCGGCCTATGTTTACTCTGTGTGAGGCTGGCTGTCCTGAGGTTCTGGGCAACCTGCCTCCTCCTCCGCCAGCAAGCTTGAAGTAGCTACTTTGACTTTCAACATTTTCTATAGATGATCCCCAGGCAACCTGATGGAATTGATAAGAATTCTGGTCTCAGAGCTGTGAGGAATCATGAAAGATATTTTTAAAAGTTGAGAATAAAGCCTTTGAACCAATAAATGACTGATTTTTCTTTGCTGCACTATTTTTCTCAATCTCATTACATTTTTATTTTAGAAAGTAATGTCATGCTACAGTGTCAAGACTTACTGTATATCCCAGTTAAGTTGTAAGAGATCATGAATAATGTTACAACTAAGAGTTAAATTGATGACTTTAAAGGGTGATTTTACTTTACAAAGACAGAATTCATGTTTACCCTAACCATGGTTATTTGCATTTAAATTTATTTGAGTGTGAGAGAGAGGGGTTAGGATTGCCATTGATAGAATGAAAAGAACACAGAATCTGTAGCGTGTCATATCTGTTTTGCCATCCATGAACATGGTATACCCCTCAATTTGTTTAATTTCTTTCAGTACTCTAGAGTTTTCAGGAATTTATTTTGAAGACTGTGTAGTGTATTCAAATATGAAAAGTGTTCATTAAGCATATCTGTTTCATTAGGATTAAGTTTGAGAACCTCTGTTTTAGATATATAATTCTGTCTTTAAACTACTCTTGATTAACAGGGATAAGAACTAATACTGCTGGCCATCTGGAGAGTGAACTCAGTCACAAATAACTGAGGCCATCTGAAAAAGAATTGTTGGTTTGCTAGCTTTGCTCTTTGTTGTAGGAATTCAGAGCTCAGTGCATACTATAAGAAATATGTTCTTTAGCTGAGACTCGAACTGGTGTTGCTGAGCAGAGGAAAAGCCACTGCATCTCCTCACTATGGTAAAGCGAGCATACTTGTTCCTTTAGACAGTCTCAGAACCCAAAGATTGAAAGTTGTGCCCTTTCCCAAGCCTTTGGGTTTTCCAGCAGATTTTTTTGCTGGAGCATAATCACCAATGAAGGCTTCTCTGGTGGCTCAGATGGTAAAGAATCCAACTACGATGGAGGAGACCCAGGTTCAATCCCTGGGCTGGGAAGATCCTCTGGAGAAGGAAATGCTACTCACTCCAATATTGTAGCCATAGAGAATCCCATGGACAGAGGAGCCTGACACTAAGTCCATGGGGTTGCAAAGAATCAGACACAACTAAGGTACTAAGCACAGTCACCAGCGAAGCTTTACTGCTAAACTGCTGCTAAGTCGCTTCGGTCGTGTCCGACTCTGTGCGACCCATAGACAGCAGCCCACTGGGCTCCTCTGGGATTCTCCAGGCAAGAATACTGGAGTGGGATGCCATTGCCTTCTCCAGTGAAGCTTTAAAGGATTTTGTAGAAGTGAAAGTGAAACTCACTCAGTCATGTCTGACTCTTTGTGACCCCATAGATTATACAGTCTATGGAATTCTCTAGGCCAGAACACTGGAGTGGGTAGCCTTTTCCTTCTCCTGGGGATCTTCTCAACCCAGGGATTGAACCCAGGTCTCCTGCATTGCGGGTGGATTCTTTAGTAGCTGAGCCACTAGGGACACCCAAGAATACTAGAGTGGGTAGCCTATCCCTTCTCCAGTGGATCTTTATGACCCAGGAATTGAACCAGGGTCTTCTGCATTGCAGGCGGATTCTTTACCAGCTGAACTACCAGGAATACTTGAGCGATGCCTGAGGATTCCTGTTATAGTTTTATGTAGAAAAAGTAATTTTCTACCTCAGTGTTTAATCTTGACAGAGATGTATTAAAGTCAGAGTCAGAATCTTAGTTGTGACATTGGACTTTGGATTCAGGCAAATTCAGGACCAGGTTTTTCTATTTGTAGCCTGTGTGACCATATACTCGGCGTCCCTGTATATAAAATAGATATTGATTATACTCATTGTACTGTGTCCTCATTATAGATGATATAATCCATGCAAACCAGAGGGTTCTGTTATTTAAATGAAACTATTGAAAATGATGTCCTACCTATCAGTAATTTTCCCCATCCATGTAGCACTCTGGGCTCAGTCCCACCCTAAGCACCTTATTTAAAATTGTAATCCCAGTTCCTGGTATTCCCATTCTTCTAACCTTGCTTCATTTTTCCCCTCTAGCATGTATCACCTTAAAACATGTTTATGATTTATTTTTGTTTATTACTTATCTTCCTCCGTGGAAGTGTAAGCTCCATGAAAGTACTCAGGTTAGTTTGCCTTTGCTCTGGCACAGCTTTTCCATCTATATGAAAATTCTCAAGTGGAGGAGTTTCTATGTCTTTGACTCTGCTTGAATGTGATCATTGAGTGAGAAGATGGAGACAGTTCAGTGATAAATCCTCAGTTCCCAGCACCTAGTGGGTGCTTAATGTTTATTGAGTAAATTCTTAGAACTCATGTTCATAAAGTACAATAAAGAGAAACAAGTTTGCTAAAATAATAAATTGGAATCTTAATGTACATATTCTGCTTTTGGGGAAAGAGGCAGTGGTGGAATGAAGGCTACTCCATGAAGACTGGGAGAGGGTCACTGTCTTTTCAGATTAAACAGCATCTGAGTGATGTGTCGGCACTGATTTAAAAACAGATACTAGATCTGTCACTAGGTTGTTATGAGTCTTTGACATCAAGAAGCTATTGTTTCCTGGTAAAACTTCTGTAAATCTTAGCATATAATTCTTTTTAGTATGTTAGTGTTGGCTAAAGTAGTAGTGGTATATTTCATTCAGGAGCTGAAAGTTAACTCTTTAAATCAGTGGAACTCAGAGTGTGAACTATGAATCTTGGATCTTTTCAGGATGTCTGTGAAGTCAGGACTATTTTTATAATAATTCTAAGATGTCTTTTTCCCTGGATTAATATTGTAGAAAAGAAAAAGAAAGATAGTGCTAAGTCGTGTCTGACTCTTACGATCTCACAAACTGTAGCCCACCAGGCTCCTCTGTCCATGGGATTCTCCAGGCAAGAACCCTGGAGTGGGTTGCCATTTCCTTCTCCAGGGGGTCTTCCCGACCCAGGAATTGAACCCAGGCCTCCCCCATTGCAGGCAGATGCTTTTACCGACTGAGTGATATAAAAGCAATATTGGATAAAACTGCTGGCACCTTATCAGGAATTGAGGCAATGCTTCACTACCACATACCTGCTTTATTTAGGAACATTCTTGATGAAGCATTAAAACCCTTCAAATCCCTTTTTCATATTCTGTACGATGAAATGGGAAGTAAGTAAGTAGCACTTCAACACTCCAAAGTATAGTGGTTGTCTTTTGCTTCAATTGTGAGCTGAATTAGTCTGTTTTTCATCGAATACCATTTTGCTTGAAAGAACGAGTGACAGACAAATGATGGTTATTTAACCTTAGGTATTTGGCAGACATTATTCAAAAATAAATAGAGGGAGCACATTGTTTCAAGGAGAACAAGTGACAATATTTGTTACCAATGATACAATTTTATTTTTCAAGCAAAAACTAAAATTTTGGCAATTTGTATCTATCACTGTGACCATGGCAGTTTCTCAATAATTAAATGCTTTTTTTATGAGTTCGATGGAGAAATTAACAAATTTGATATTTCGATATCATATAAGACATACCTCAACATTTGGCATTTTTGCATAACTCAGTGAACCATTATTTTCCAAATGACCAATACAAGATGTTATAAATCATCTGTGAGTAAAACAGCCCACGTTTTGATAGTATAAGATAGAGCAATTGATTTTTTAAAAAAGACTTTATATCTTGAGATAGTTTTAAACTTACAGAAAAGTTGTGTATATACTACTGAGAGTTCCCATAAGCCCTTCACCCACCTTCATCTTATAACATCTTCTATACCCTTGGAGCAATTATCAAAACTAAGAAGTTAATCTTAATATCATAGTGTTAACTGAAGTATAGAATTTATTTGAATTTCACCAGTTTTCCCACTCATGTACTTTTCATGTTTCAGGACCCAAGTCAAAATCTCACATTTCATTTAATTGTCATGTCTTCTCCAATCTATTATGGTTCTCTGTCTTTCAAGGGACCTCGACAGTTTTGCAAAAGTACTGGTCAGTTTTGGAAAATGTCCCCCAATTTGGGTTAATATGATTATGATTGCTTTGAGGTTGTGTGCTCTTGGGAAGTTTGCAACAGAGGTAAAGTCCCCTCTCAAGGCCTCAAGTCCGTGTTACATTATGTTGGTGTGTCTTATTACTGGTGATGTTAGTCTTGATCACTTGACTACAGTGGTGTCTACTAGAATTCTCTGCTATAAAGTTACTATTTTTCCCTTTATAATTACTCAATACTTTGAGGAAAAACATGGATTTTATTGTAACAAGGTATGAAAAGTTCATTATATGATTCAGATTACACTTTGAAATTAATCTCTAAGAAATAACCACTTATGTGTTGCTATGTCCTTTATGTACTTTAGGTATAAAGTACAAGAAGAGGTAGCCACAAGTATGTGAAGAGACAAATAAGATTTGCTTCTCCTTTCCAACTACATATCAGTGTGAGGCCAGATTTCTTCATCTCCTTCAACCAGAGCAATGTATCACAATAAGTTGGATGCAAAAGTAGATCGGAAAACGTAGCTGTCTTCTGTTAAGCCAGACATTAAAGAGATTTGCAAAAATGTAAAACAGTGCCACTGTTCTCACTAAATTATGTTTTATTTTGGAAAGTAGTTATTTTTCATAAATGATACCACTTATGTTCACATGCAGTGGGTTTATTATTATTGGTTTTAAATGAATTAATAGATATTTAAAATTTTTCTTTTTAAAAAAATTTATTTTAATCGGAGGCTAATTACTTTACAGTATTGTAGTGGTTTTTGCCATACATTGACATGAATCAGCCATGGGTGTACATGTGTTCCTCATCCTGAACCCTCCTCCCATCTCCCCCTCCACTTCTGTTGTGGTCACTGTTGATAGGTAGAGTTCATATCAGCAAAATCTCTTTGGAGCCCTCAGTAATTGTAAAGCATAAATGAATCCTATAACCAAAAAAATTCAGAATTGCTGTTGACTGAATACTAAAGAGGTGCTGTCTTGGGATGAGGGTGAGGGTGGGTAGTGCCTGGCAGATCATATCTTCTGGCCCAAGTGAAGATTCAGAGGAGACCTGAGGGAAGTCACTTACCCAGTATCTGTGTAACCAGTTTCCTCACCTGTCAGATGAGGGAGATTGACCTGAGGCTCTCCAGGTTTCTTTCAGTTCCCAAACTATGATTCTAAATCACGGTTGCTGTTAAAGAAGCCGTGTGGCAGCATGGGCATTATGGAGCAACACAGGTAATTTTTAAATACTCACAAAGCTTAAGATAATGATCTCATTTGCAAGATGTGATCTAGAAATACTTGTGAGGACCTTGTTCTGACTTTTTTGGCCCATAAAATTCTCTCATCATCCCCTGCAAAAAGTTTTAGTTGTAATTATTACTGAATTTTCCTGGAATGAATAAAGGAGAGATTTAAGTTATTGTTGAATATTTTTGTCAGTTTATGTATCACCAATTAAGAAGTGCATGATTTTCTAGAATTTTTCTGCTATAATGTTCTTTCTCTCTCTGTATATGTGTAAACTTATTTTATGTAAATAGTTATAAGTATGCATAAATCATTTTTATTTGTTTTGTGTTCTTAATGTACCACTGCTATCTATATTGAAGCAGGCTCAAGTTGTATATCCATGATATACTTACTGATAGTCTTCATGAAGTTGGTTACTTTCATACTTTGGTTTTAATAAATATGATTATTCAGACTCTTTAGACATCATGATATTTATAAATACAGACTTAGAAAAATGCCAAGTGGAATATACTAAGATTCCCAAACTTTGTAACTAACACTTTCCTTTTTTAGTTTAAATGGAAGGAGACTTGATGGCTTAGTTTTCCAAGATGAAGAAACAAAAGGGAAGGAGAAAACAAAAGTATAAATTGTCATATTAAGAATGGGGTAAGTCAGTTTTTAAACAGGATCCTGCATTCCTGTAAAGTGGATTTTGTAATGGAAACTGCCACATTTGGTGGCCAGCTCTGTCATAATCACCAATTTGGGCATCTCTGATGTTTAGCAGAAATATAAATATCCAATTAAATGGGTGTTTGTTACACAGTCCTAGGAAAACTTTGTGACTGATTTTGAGCCAGAATCTTCTAGTGTTTAAGCTACTACTCAGAAATAAGATCTGGAAGCTGAGCTAACTTTCTGAGCACTTTTACATTTAGTAAATCATAGTAAGGTGAATTTCATATGTATTATATCTGGAACAGAAATTTATAATTATCTTATATCAGAAAAGTTTCATTCATCAACTTTAAGATTCTTTTAAGTAATTAACTATTTTAGAATATTCATGTTAGAGGAAAACGCTCCCCAGCTCCCAACAAGACCTTGTAAGAGAGCACAGTATTTCACATCACAGACCTGAGAGCCAGCCGCCTGGGTTCAAATCTCAGGTCTGCCATTAAGTAGCCGTGTAGACTTGTTTGCTTCAATGTTCATCTGTAAAATGGAGCTAATAATAGTATCCATCTCAATGGATTGTTTTGAATATTTAATGAGATAATATGCTTCAAGTGCTCAAAACACTGACTCGCATTTACTAAGTGCCAATAAGAAGGCTGTAGCTATTAGTATTTGTCTGCTTTTAAAATTATTGCTTAGTTAATACATGTTATATTTTTGGTCACTTATTTCTTCATGACATCTGAATTTTTATTTCATTAGTGACATTATCCTCAAGAAATGTTTTAGGATAAGTTACACCTGGAAAGGTTTTACATTTATAGGGCACACCAGAGTTCTAGATTTGTGGTATGTTGCTGGTATTTTAAGGATCCTTAGGGAATACCTGATCTAATTCAGCTTGACGTATAATCACCCTTCTAATATCCTGTTGACTGAGCCCCCAGCCTTTGCTTGAATTTAAAATATCTCTGACTCTTGGGAAATTCTTCCTTGTGTTATGCAGTCCACCTGGCTATAACCTCCACTTTCAGCCCAAGTTCTGTGCAGTAGAGCTGCATAGAATTTGGCTAACAAATAACCCACCCAAATAGTGACTGTGAAACAGAGGGGTTCTGGATGATTCAGGATTGTCGAGAAGTGACCAGATAGTATAGTTCAAAGCTGAGGGGGCTCATTGGATTTATCTGTAGGTGGAGTTGCCCTGATCTAGTTGAGAGAATATTTGGCATAGAAGTTTGTTCCATTGATCCTGTGGTGAAGCTCTGAACCAGAGAGGGGGAAAGCAGTGCCAGAGTCTCTGGCCCCCGCTGGTACAAAATACCCCCATGAATTGTTGTACATGGCCTTTCCTGGAGGTGGAACTTCTTTGTGTTTTAAAAACCTGATCTTCCATATTTAAAAATTTGTCTCTGTTCCTCCTCTAATGTAGAATGGAAGCTCCATGAAAGCGGAAGAGAAACTGCTTACTTTGTTCACTGCTCTATCTCTAGCAGTTCCAAGAACTGGGAATATAGTGGGTGCTCAGTATTCAAATGATGGAAGCAAAGATTGAACACACAACTGTGAATTTATTTTCAATTTAGCACAGTGAACTAAATGTCATATTCTCTTCACTGTCATGGGCCATTCTTTGGGCCTGAACTGAAGGAGAAACTGACAGAGGATAGGATTGAGATCTCATGAGGGGAAGATAATTATTATTATTTGCAACTTTCAAATATTTTCAGAAAAAAAGTATCTTTTCTGTTTTGATATGTGAGGATTTTCTAGAAACAAAATAGAGGTTTCTAATGTTATCAAAGCTAGAGGTATACCACACTATGAGAATTGGGTTTTTAAATCAGCCCAGCTGGATACCAACTTCATAGTGTAGCCTGGGCAATGTTATATGAACTTAGCTCTACTCTGAGTGCTAATGAAACAAGTTTGCCAGACACATGAATTGTAAAAAGCCATCAAAACATTACAATGTAGAAGAAAAATGTAGTGAAAATTCCAACATATAATGTCTAAGTAGTTCCTTTTTCTGAAGGCTTTTAAGTTTTTTCTTAGGTAATTTGCAAAGCCTATCTGAAGTTGTAGAAAATATATGTAAAATTAAAATAATATTAGTTGAAAACTTTGAACAGATAATTTAAGGAAATCTGAGTGCCCAGCTTGGATTTTGAGTGTAATGGTGGCTCAGAGGGTAAAGCATCTGCCTACAATGCGGGAGACCTGGGTTCGATCCTTGGGTCGGGAAGATACCCCTGGAGAAGGGAATGGCAACCCACTCTGGTACTCTTGCCTGGAAAATCCCATGGATGGAGAAGCCTGGTAGGGTACAGTCCATGCAGTTGTGAAAAGTTGGACACGACTGAGTGACTTTCACTTCACTTCAGCACATTAAAGAGAAGTGAAAGTGAAGTCGCTCAGTCGTGTCCAACTCTTTGTGACCCCATGGACTACACAGTCCATGGAATTCTCCAGGCCAGAATATTGGAGTGAGTAGCCTTTCCCTTTTCCAAGGGATTTTCCCAACCTAGGGATCAAACCCAGGTCTCCCTCATTGCAAGCAGATTCTTTACCAGCTGAGCCAGTAGGGAAGCCCAAGTATACTGGCGTGGGAAGCTTGTCCCTTCTCCAGGGCATCTTGCAGACCCAGGAATCAAACCTGGGTCTCCTGCATTGCAGGCACATTCTTTACCAGCTGAACCACCAGGGAGCAGCTGAATTTTCTGTAGCTTGAGGATACATATTTAGGTCAAAACTCATTGCCATGTTCCTTGGTATATCTTGATTCTGCATCCTTTCTGGGAAGAAACACTCTTTGATTTTGGAACAAGAAGGCTACTTCCTGAATTCTAATTCAGGTTCCCTGCCCTCATGCTGGTCTTGATTTACTCATTTGACTAAGTCTGTAACTTATCAATAACTTTGTGACACTGAGT
>SJYC01010576.1:0-35293 GCA_006408675.1 Madoqua kirkii | reverse complement strand
ATAAAATAGATATTGATTATACTCATTGTACTGTGTCCTCATTATAGATGATATAATCCATGCAAACCAGAGGGTTCTGTTTATTTAAATGAAACTATTGAAAATGATGTCCTACCTATCAGTAATTTTCCCCATCCATGTAGCACTCTGGGCTCAGTCCCACCCTAAGCACCTTATTTAAAATTGTAATCCCAGTTCCTGGTATTCCCATTCTTCTAACCTTGCTTCATTTTTCCCCTCTAGCATGTATCACCTTAAAACATGTTTATGATTTATTTTTGTTTATTACTTATCTTCCTCCGTGGAAGTGTAAGCTCCATGAAAGTACTCAGGTTAGTTTGCCTTTGCTCTGGCACAGCTTTTCCATCTATATGAAAATTCTCAAGTGGAGGAGTTTCTATGTCTTTGACTCTGCTTGAATGTGATCATTGAGTGAGAAGATGGAGACAGTTCAGTGATAAATCCTCAGTTCCCAGCACCTAGTGGGTGCTTAATGTTTATTGAGTAAATTCTTAGAACTCATGTTCATAAAGTACAATAAAGAGAAACAAGTTTGCTAAAATAATAAATTGGAATCTTAATGTACATATTCTGCTTTTGGGGAAAGAGGCAGTGGTGGAATGAAGGCTACTCCATGAAGACTGGGAGAGGGTCACTGTCTTTTCAGATTAAACAGCATCTGAGTGATGTGTCGGCACTGATTTAAAAACAGATACTAGATCTGTCACTAGGTTGTTATGAGTCTTTGACATCAAGAAGCTATTGTTTCCTGGTAAAACTTCTGTAAATCTTAGCATATAATTCTTTTTAGTATGTTAGTGTTGGCTAAAGTAGTAGTGGTATATTTCATTCAGGAGCTGAAAGTTAACTCTTTAAATCAGTGGAACTCAGAGTGTGAACTATGAATCTTGGATCTTTTCAGGATGTCTGTGAAGTCAGGACTATTTTTATAATAATTCTAAGATGTCTTTTTCCCTGGATTAATATTGTAGAAAAGAAAAAGAAAGATAGTGCTAAGTCGTGTCTGACTCTTACGATCTCACAAACTGTAGCCCACCAGGCTCCTCTGTCCATGGGATTCTCCAGGCAAGAACCCTGGAGTGGGTTGCCATTTCCTTCTCCAGGGGGTCTTCCCGACCCAGGAATTGAACCCAGGCCTCCCCCATTGCAGGCAGATGCTTTTACCGACTGAGTGATATAAAAGCAATATTGGATAAAACTGCTGGCACCTTATCAGGAATTGAGGCAATGCTTCACTACCACATACCTGCTTTATTTAGGAACATTCTTGATGAAGCATTAAAACCCTTCAAATCCCTTTTTCATATTCTGTACGATGAAATGGGAAGTAAGCAAGTAGCACTTCAACACTCCAAAGTATAGTGGTTGTCTTTTGCTTCAATTGTGAGCTGAATTAGTCTGTTTTTCATCGAATACCATTTTGCTTGAAAGAACGAGTGACAGACAAATGATGGTTATTTAACCTTAGGTATTTGGCAGACATTATTCAAAAATAAATAGAGGGAGCACATTGTTTCAAGGAGAACAAGTGACAATATTTGTTACCAATGATACAATTTTATTTTTCAAGCAAAAACTAAAATTTTGGCAATTTGTATCTATCACTGTGACCATGGCAGTTTCTCAATAATTAAATGCTTTTTTTATGAGTTCGATGGAGAAATTAACAAATTTGATATTTCGATATCATATAAGACATACCTCAACATTTGGCATTTTTGCATAACTCAGTGAACCATTATTTTCCAAATGACCAATACAAGATGTTATAAATCATCTGTGAGTAAAACAGCCCACGTTTTGATAGTATAAGATAGAGCAATTGATTTTTTAAAAAAGACTTTATATCTTGAGATAGTTTTAAACTTACAGAAAAGTTGTGTATATACTACTGAGAGTTCCCATAAGCCCTTCACCCACCTTCATCTTATAACATCTTCTATACCCTTGGAGCAATTATCAAAACTAAGAAGTTAATCTTAATATCATAGTGTTAACTGAAGTATAGAATTTATTTGAATTTCACCAGTTTTCCCACTCATGTACTTTTCATGTTTCAGGACCCAAGTAAAATCTCACATTTCATTTAATTGTCATGTCTTCTCCAATCTATTATGGTTCTCTGTCTTTCAAGGGACCTCGACAGTTTTGCAAAAGTACTGGTCAGTTTTGGAAAATGTCCCCCAATTTGGGTTAATATGATTATGATTGCTTTGAGGTTGTGTGCTCTTGGGAAGTTTGCAACAGAGGTAAAGTCCCCTCTCAAGGCCTCAAGTCCGTGTTACATTATGTTGGTGTGTCTTATTACTGGTGATGTTAGTCTTGATCACTTGACTACAGTGGTGTCTACTAGAATTCTCTGCTATAAAGTTACTATTTTTCCCTTTATAATTACTCAATACTTTGAGGAAAAACATGGATTTTATTGTAACAAGGTATGAAAAGTTCATTATATGATTCAGATTACACTTTGAAATTAATCTCTAAGAAATAACCACTTATGTGTTGCTATGTCCTTTATGTACTTTAGGTATAAAGTACAAGAAGAGGTAGCCACAAGTATGTGAAGAGACAAATAAGATTTGCTTCTCCTTTCCAACTACATATCAGTGTGAGGCCAGATTTCTTCATCTCCTTCAACCAGAGCAATGTATCACAATAAGTTGGATGCAAAAGTAGATCGGAAAACGTAGCTGTCTTCTGTTAAGCCAGACATTAAAGAGATTTGCAAAAATGTAAAACAGTGCCACTGTTCTCACTAAATTATGTTTTATTTTGGAAAGTAGTTATTTTTCATAAATGATACCACTTATGTTCACATGCAGTGGGTTTATTATTATTGGTTTTAAATGAATTAATAGATATTTAAAATTTTTCTTTTTAAAAAAATTTATTTTAATCGGAGGCTAATTACTTTACAGTATTGTAGTGGTTTTTGCCATACATTGACATGAATCAGCCATGGGTGTACATGTGTTCCTCATCCTGAACCCTCCTCCCATCTCCCCCTCCACTTCTGTTGTGGTCACTGTTGATAGGTAGAGTTCATATCAGCAAAATCTCTTTGGAGCCCTCAGTAATTGTAAAGCATAAATGAATCCTATAACCAAAAAAATTCAGAATTGCTGTTGACTGAATACTAAAGAGGTGCTGTCTTGGGATGAGGGTGAGGGTGGGTAGTGCCTGGCAGATCATATCTTCTGGCCCAAGTGAAGATTCAGAGGAGACCTGAGGGAAGTCACTTACCCAGTATCTGTGTAACCAGTTTCCTCACCTGTCAGATGAGGGAGATTGACCTGAGGCTCTCCAGGTTTCTTTCAGTTCCCAAACTATGATTCTAAATCACGGTTGCTGTTAAAGAAGCCGTGTGGCAGCATGGGCATTATGGAGCAACACAGGTAATTTTTAAATACTCACAAAGCTTAAGATAATGATCTCATTTGCAAGATGTGATCTAGAAATACTTGTGAGGACCTTGTTCTGACTTTTTTGGCCCATAAAATTCTCTCATCATCCCCTGCAAAAAGTTTTAGTTGTAATTATTACTGAATTTTCCTGGAATGAATAAAGGAGAGATTTAAGTTATTGTTGAATATTTTTGTCAGTTTATGTATCACCAATTAAGAAGTGCATGATTTTCTAGAATTTTTCTGCTATAATGTTCTTTCTCTCTCTGTATATGTGTAAACTTATTTTATGTAAATAGTTATAAGTATGCATAAATCATTTTTATTTGTTTTGTGTTCTTAATGTACCACTGCTATCTATATTGAAGCAGGCTCAAGTTGTATATCCATGATATACTTACTGATAGTCTTCATGAAGTTGGTTACTTTCATACTTTGGTTTTAATAAATATGATTATTCAGACTCTTTAGACATCATGATATTTATAAATACAGACTTAGAAAAATGCCAAGTGGAATATACTAAGATTCCCAAACTTTGTAACTAACACTTTCCTTTTTTAGTTTAAATGGAAGGAGACTTGATGGCTTAGTTTTCCAAGATGAAGAAACAAAAGGGAAGGAGAAAACAAAAGTATAAATTGTCATATTAAGAATGGGGTAAGTCAGTTTTTAAACAGGATCCTGCATTCCTGTAAAGTGGATTTTGTAATGGAAACTGCCACATTTGGTGGCCAGCTCTGTCATAATCACCAATTTGGGCATCTCTGATGTTTAGCAGAAATATAAATATCCAATTAAATGGGTGTTTGTTACACAGTCCTAGGAAAACTTTGTGACTGATTTTGAGCCAGAATCTTCTAGTGTTTAAGCTACTACTCGGAAATAAGATCTGGAAGCTGAGCTAACTTTCTGAGCACTTTTACAATTTAGTAAATCATAGTAAGGTGAATTTCATATGTATTATATCTGGAACAGAAATTTATAATTATCTTATATCAGAAAAGTTTCATTCATCAACTTTAAGATTCTTTTAAGTAATTAACTATTTTAGAATATTCATGTTAGAGGAAAACGCTCCCCAGCTCCCAACAAGACAGTGTAAGAGAGCACAGTATTTCACATCACAGACCTGAGAGCCAGCCGCCTGGGTTCAAATCTCAGGTCTGCCATTAAGTAGCCGTGTAGACTTGTTTGCTTCAATGTTCATCTGTAAAATGGAGCTAATAATAGTATCCATCTCAATGGATTGTTTTGAATATTTAATGAGATAATATGCTTCAAGTGCTCAAAACACTGACTCGCATTTACTAAGTGCCAATAAGAAGGCTGTAGCTATTAGTATTTGTCTGCTTTTAAAATTATTGCTTAGTTAATACATGTTATATTTTTGGTCACTTATTTCTTCATGACATCTGAATTTTTATTTCATTAGTGACATTATCCTCAAGAAATGTTTTAGGATAAGTTACACCTGGAAAGGTTTTACATTTATAGGGCACACCAGAGTTCTAGATTGTGGTATGTTGCTGGTATTTTAAGGATCCTTAGGGAATACCTGATCTAATTCAGCTTGACGTATAATCACCCTTCTAATATCCTGTTGACTGAGCCCCCAGCCTTTGCTTGAATTTAAAATATCTCTGACTCTTGGGAAATTCTTCCTTGTGTTATGCAGTCCACCTGGCTATAACCTCCACTTTCAGCCCAAGTTCTGTGCAGTAGAGCTGCATAGAATTTGGCTAACAAATAACCCACCCAAATAGTGACTGTGAAACAGAGGGGTTCTGGATGATTCAGGATTGTCGAGAAGTGACCAGATAGTATAGTTCAAAGCTGAGGGGGCTCATTGGATTTATCTGTAGGTGGAGTTGCCCTGATCTAGTTGAGAGAATATTTGGCATAGAAGTTTGTTCCATTGATCCTGTGGTGAAGCTCTGAACCAGAGAGGGGGAAAGCAGTGCCAGAGTCTCTGGCCCCCGCTGGTACAAAATACCCCCATGAATTGTTGTACATGGCCTTTCCTGGAGGTGGAACTTCTTTGTGTTTTAAAAACCTGATCTTCCATATTTAAAAATTTGTCTCTGTTCCTCCTCTAATGTAGAATGGAAGCTCCATGAAAGTGGAAGAGAAACTGCTTACTTTGTTCACTGCTCTATCTCTAGCAGTTCCAAGAACTGGGAATATAGTGGGTGCTCAGTATTCAAATGATGGAAGCAAAGATTGAACACACAACTGTGAATTTATTTTCAATTTAGCACAGTGAACTAAATGTCATATTCTCTTCACTGTCATGGGCCATTCTTTGGGCCTGAACTGAAGGAGAAACTGTCAGAGGATAGGATTGAGATCTCATGAGGGGAAGATAATTATTATTATTTGCAACTTTCAAATATTTTCAGAAAAAAAGTATCTTTTCTGTTTTGATATGTGAGGATTTTCTAGAAACAAAATAGAGGTTTCTAATGTTATCAAAGCTAGAGGTATACCACACTATGAGAATTGGGTTTTTAAATCAGCCCAGCTGGATACCAACTTCATAGTGTAGCCTGGGCAATGTTATATGAACTTAGCTCTACTCTGAGTGCTAATGAAACAAGTTTGCCAGACACATGAACTGTAAAAAGCCATCAAAACATTACAATGTAGAAGAAAAATGTAGTGAAAATTCCAACATATAATGTCTAAGTAGTTCCTTTTTCTGAAGGCTTTTAAGTTTTTTCTTAGGTAATTTGCAAAGCCTATCTGAAGTTGTAGAAAATATATGTAAAATTAAAATAATATTAGTTGAAAACTTTGAACAGATAATTTAAGGAAATCTGAGTGCCCAGCTTGGATTTTGAGTGTAATGGTGGCTCAGAGGGTAAAGCATCTGCCTACAATGCGGGAGACCTGGGTTCGATCCTTGGGTCGGGAAGATACCCCTGGAGAAGGGAATGGCAACCCACTCTGGTACTCTTGCCTGGAAAATCCCATGGATGGAGAAGCCTGGTAGGGTACAGTCCATGCAGTTGTGAAAAGTTGGACACGACTGAGTGACTTTCACTTCACTTCAGCACATTAAAGAGAAGTGAAAGTGAAGTCGCTCAGTCGTGTCCAACTCTTTGTGACCCCATGGACTACACAGTCCATGGAATTCTCCAGGCCAGAATATTGGAGTGAGTAGCCTTTCCCTTTTCCAAGGGATTTTCCCAACCTAGGGATCAAACCCAGGTCTCCCTCATTGCAAGCAGATTCTTTACCAGCTGAGCCAGTAGGGAAGCCCAAGTATACTGGCGTGAGAAGCTTGTCCCTTCTCCAGGGCATCTTCCAGACCCAGGAATCAAACCTGGGTCTCCTGCATTGCAGGCACATTCTTTACCAGCTGAACCACCAGGGAGCAGCTGAATTTTCTGTAGCTTGAGGATACATATTTAGGTCAAAACTCATTGCCATGTTCCTTGGTATATCTTGATTCTGCATCCTTTCTGGGAAGAAACACTCTTTGATTTTGGAACAAGAAGGCTACTTCCTGAATTCTAATTCAGGTTCCCTGCCCTCATGCTGGTCTTGATTTACTCATTTGACTAAGTCTGTAACTTATCAATAACTTTGTGACAGTGAGTAAGTTACTTACCATGATTCTACCTCAAATTTTTCATCTGTAAAATGGAGGTAATACTACTATATCTCAAGGTTGTTATAAGGAATAAATACATAAACACATGTAAAGTCTTTAGAAGAGAGTGTGGGATATTGTAATGTAATATCATTGTTGTCAAGTGTGGATATTTTGAAGGTAATACAGTGGAAAATAGGTAAAAGAGCTTTGGAAATTTGAAATATCTGTACAAATAAAAAGGAGTATTGATTAGTATTCACAAAGTTATTTTCGCACTTAGGGCCACTCACTGTAGTTCCATTCATACATCTCTCTTCAGGGTGTGGAATTAATTCCTAGGGTGCTTCCTTAGGAGCCAGGAATACTCTGAGGAAAAGAAGTTTAGGTACCAACTAGGTAGAAAATGAAGGGACTGAATTATTTAAGCTATATCTTTATTTGGAATTTTAACTTTGTAGAATTTCTAAGTAAGGGGATAAAAAAAAATAACTATTGGAATCACAGTGTTCATAGCCAAAATGGAAAAAAAATAGACAACTCAAGGAGAAATTTATTTTTGGCCATGCCACACAGCTTCTAGGATCTTAGTTCAGTGACCAGGGCTTGAACTCACACTCTTGGCAATGAAAGCGTGGAGTTCCTAACAACTGGACCACCAGGGAAGTCCTGAAGGACAAAGTTATGAAGGGAAAAGTTTAAAAAATAATTGTCTACGTTAGTCAAATTCCATGCATTTTGAATCTTAATTATCACTTTGTCTATGCAGAGAATGGAGCAAATTTTGAACATGTCTTTTTTTTTCCCCTTAGAATATATCTATGTCAGCATTATATTCAACAGGATTTATATATATTTTTAAAATAGAGGTAATTAATTGTGAAGTATTTTGATGTTCAGCAGGCAAAGGAAACATATTACTTTGTGTAAACAGAGGTTAATATGGAGTCTTTGAAGTCTAGATTATTGGACTATTTGCTAAGGACAAGCTTCTTAACTGTTTAGGTTTCCTCTGGCCTGTAATAAACTATAGGGGTGAGAATACACAAAAACATTCTATGTGTAAAACATTTGGGTTCTGTTTGCAAAGCGTGTTTGATCCAAATTTTCAGGTTTCTCTTTGAGTTATGCTGATGAATTAGGGAACTTTCATCCCATTTCCCTCTCCTTGTAGCAGTCTAATTGGCTCCTGGTTGATAAAGACAGAAGCATGTGTTTCTGGGAAAGGTAAGCCGTCATTTGTTTAAGTTTTAAATGATCACTTGCCTTTGGAACTGGCACAGGGACCAAAGAATGTTTATTACTTCCATGTTGTTAACATGGGAGTGGATCTGAAAGACGTTAAGTGAGGTTTATGTCCAATTCTATTCTATAGCTTCCTTGGGCCCTGGCCAAGGAAGCCCTGCTTAAAGAGTAGACTTTTTCTATAGCTGTTTTTAATCTGAAAATATCTACCTTGAAGACAGAGCTCTACTTTGGAGAGTAACAAATAGCTGTTACTAATCTTAGCCAATGGACAACCACCAGGGAGGTGGGCAGGGGCACACGTGTTTCTGGACACAGGTTGTGCCTCATTCTTGCTGTACTTGCGTTACTGGCCAAGCAGATCTTGTGGCCTTTGGACAGGGTTGCCTTGGGAAGGTGGAAACACAACAGTCTTGGTTTTTAACTTAGACCTCTGGGCCTCCAGTCTAGAAGTTCTTTGATCTGTGTGTGCCAGGTGGGAAGTAGGATGTGTGTCCTGCTGTGGGGGTGGAGAGAACGGCGTTCCACCCTCACCGGGAAGGGCGAAGGCTCTGATTGGCACGTTTGATCCAGAAGCCTCACTTCTCAAGTTCGCGTGTACTTTTCCAAGATCCTTCCCTTTACCCTGAGCTCTGGCTGCCTCCTTTCTTGGCTCTGGGGACCGTGGGAGCTGCCGGGAGGAAGTTGCCATTCTTGATTTTCTTTATTCTTTTTGTGCCCCCCAGGCTGACATCTATCAGGACCCCACCCCAAATATATTTGTATTTTGCAGCTTGCTTGGCAGTTAGCTCCCAGGACCTGGACTCCTGTCTGAAATACTGGCTGGCCTGACTGCAGCTCCTGTTGACCCTCTGTTCACAGAGGCCTAGGGACAGATAGCCCCAGACTGGAGAACCCAAAGAAAGCTCTGGGTGACCTCTGCTATTTAGCAGCTGCTCCTAGCACCAGTCACTGTGGCAACTGGGCTCTGTTTATGAAAATGAATGAAGGCCTCAAGCCTGGGGCATCCACACCATGGACAGAGCTCCCCCTGGAACTACATCGCCTGCCAGATTGCCAGGGCTAAACCAAAACAAAGATGAACCAAACAAAAGTAGCCAGGGAAGTGTTCAGCCCTCGGGGGACATGCTCCATGGCTTAATTGTCTAATTATCCCCCCTTACCAAGCAGAACCATGCCAGAGTGAGCTTATCTTGGTTATGCTAGAGGAAGACCAAGACTAAGACCCTGGAACTGGTCTGGGCAGTTTTCTGAGCTTATCCTTGCATTGCACTGGCCTGGCCTCTAGCTGTGGATTTAGAAGGAATCAGTGTTCAGAACCAAGGATCTGACTTTTAGAAAAACTTATTTTAGGTCCTGCCTTTATGTAAACTGTAAAGTTATTTTTGGGGTCTGCACCTTTGGAATGGACGCTTATCTGGAACAACTGAGGTTGGAGTCGGTCCTCTTTGAGTCCTTGCTTTTACAGAGTCCAAAGCACTCTTTGTAGTTACAACTCTCCATGGGAAATGGAGAGTTCACTGTGGACGTCTTTGAGAACACTTTGAAATTGGAGCTTCCTTTGAGGGGACTGTTAACGTTCTGGGTACTGCTAGCATTCTTAGATTTTATGATTCCATGGCTGGACATGTCCAGCATATGTGTCCTTTGGCCTCACTTAGATGCTCACTGGGTTGCTTCGCTGAAGCATAGATAGATATGGAGCTGGGAGGACCTGTTGCTGCTAAGTCACTTCAGTCGTGTCCGACTCTGTGCGACCCCAGGGACGGCAGCCCACCAGGCTCCCCTGTCCCTTGGATTCTCCAGGCAAGAACACTGGAGTGGGTTGCCATTTCTTTCTCCAATGCATGAAAGTGAAAAGTGAAAGTGAAGTCGTTCAGTCGTGTCCAGCTCCTAGCAACCCCATGGACTGCAGCCTACCAGGCTCCTCCATCTATGGGATTTTCCAGGCAAGAGTACTGGAGTGGGGTGCCATTGCCTTCTCTGGGGAGGACCTGTGGAAATCATCAAACCACATTCCCTTATTTTGAAGGTATTAAACCAAGGATATAGTTCACGTGGTTAGTTAGGCAGAGCCAGAGCCAGTGTGTGGGTCTTCTGATGCTGTTCCAAAGCCCCCTTCCCTACTCTGTGCTTTGTCATGGTGAGGGTGTGCATAGACTATAGCTGAGGGGTCCTGGTGGAGGAAAAAGAGTGGGGAAGTTTGAGAGGGCTGGCATCTATGGTTTTCCAACAGAGCAGAGATACCTAGAAATGTGGTCAGAGAAACAGGGACTCCTTCACATCCATGTAAAGCAGCTTTAGCTCTAAATTTTGAAATACCCATTTGCTGCATTGAGAAGGCCTTGAGATCCTCACCTGCTTTTCTTGATGACAAGGAGTTTGAGATAAAGAGGGAGAGGGACCCAGGAAGGGGTGCTACAGATTTTGAGGGCAGTGAGAAGAACATGGACTTGAACCAGAGCTCCATCCTATAATTCAGTTCTGCCCCTGCCCCAGCAGCCCTTTACCCCTAACTTCAGCTGCATGTCTTGGGGTTTGAACAGTTCTGTATAGATAGATATGGAGCTGGGAGGACCTGTTGCTGCTAAGTCACTTCAGTCGTGTCCGACTCTGTGCGACCCCAGGGACGGCAGCCCACCAGGCTCCCCTGTCCCTTGGATTCTCCAGGCAAGAACACTGGAGTGGGTTGCCATTTCTTTCTCCAATGCATGAAAGTGAAAAGTGAAAGTGAAGTCGTTCAGTCGTGTCCAGCTCCTAGCAACCCCATGGACTGCAGCCTACCAGGCTCCTCCATCTATGGGATTTTCCAGGCAAGAGTACTGGAGTGGGGTGCCATTGCCTTCTCTGGGGAGGACCTGTGGAAATCATCAAACCACATTCCCTTATTTTGAAGGTATTAAACCAAGGATATAGTTCACGTGGTTAGTTAGGCAGAGCCAGAGCCAGTGTGTGGGTCTTCTGATGCTGTTCCAAAGCCCCCTTCCCTACTCTGTGCTTTGTCATGGTGAGGGTGTGCATAGACTATAGCTGAGGGGTCCTGGTGGAGGAAAAAGAGTGGGGAAGTTTGAGAGGGCTGGCATCTATGGTTTTCCAACAGAGCAGAGATACCTAGAAATGTGGTCAGAGAAACAGGGACTCCTTCACATCCATGTAAAGCAGCTTTAGCTCTAAATTTTGAAATACCCATTTGCTGCATTGAGAAGGCCTTGAGATCCTCACCTGCTTTTCTTGATGACAAGGAGTTTGAGATAAAGAGGGAGAGGGACCCAGGAAGGGGTGCTACAGATTTTGAGGGCAGTGAGAAGAACATGGACTTGAACCAGAGCTCCATCCTATAATTCAGTTCTGCCCCTGCCCCAGCAGCCCTTTACCCCTAACTTCAGCTGCATGTCTTGGGGTTTGAACAGTTCTGTCCCTGGTGAAGGTGACCCATCCAAAGAGACCCTTGCCACCCGGGAAGAGAGTGAAGTCCTTGAGTTCTCGGGCCTGTGCAGTTACTGGGTGGCTGCTGCTGTTTGTCAATGATAATCCCTTGTGAACTCTGCTGTTGATAAACCAAACCAAATCAGTGGTCATTTTCCTTTAACTGAGGATTTAAGTTAACATATAACTACAAGTATCCAGTTGGTTTTCATTCATGTCAGCACTGAACATTTGTACACTGAGCTGTGGATTTGGTGTTTCTGAGTTGTCTTGGCTGAGATATGTATGTGAATTGTGAGTTTGCAGTTGGCAAACTCTTTCCTCCTCTGGCTAGTCAATGAAGCTAAAATAGGTTGATTGGTTATGTTTGAGAGATCATCATGGGCATAAGACTGGTACAGGTGAATCCTGTATTTCACTCTGAGTAATTGTAATCAGGGGAAGAAGGAAACTTTTCTAGGTTTGTTCTGTGAGTATGACAACATTCAGGTTCATTGAGGAAAGGATAACGAAGGGGGTGTTTAGAGGCTGTGCTGCACTTGTGCTGTCAGCATCAGCAGACCTCAGGCTGAGCTGAAAAGCCAGCACCCTGGACCAAATGAAGTCATCATTAACCAAAATGATTGTTCTGGACAGTCTGAAATTGAACAGGTTTCTCTAGTGTCTATTCACAGTTAGCCAGTGAGGTAAATAGCAAGTTAGCTGGAAGTCAATGCCTGCCTTGGTCATAACCCACTTGTATTCTGGATGGGGGTCAGAGAAACTGAATAGATTTATTCATTCAGCAAACAGTGAGTAACAGCAGCCTTAGCTACAGAACCAGCTCTTTTCAGCTTCTTGATGACAGTACTATCACTGTTAACAGGTTGGCTAAAAAAGTGAACCTGGAAGAGTCAAGGCTTTGTTTCTTCCTGTCCCATACTCAGATGTTTTCTCCTAGTTTCCTGTAGTTATTCAGTAAACATTTACCAAGTACCTACTGTGTGCCTGGGGCTGTGTTATCACAACCAGTAACTTATTCTTAGTTAATGAATGACCTCATGCAGCAAGCAAACAAAGAAGCCTTAAGAAGAGGAGGATAATTGGGATCTTGTGTGTCTCTTCCTGCTGTCCTCTGGTGCCTTCACATCAGGGAAAGGAAGCGGAAGTCAACTTAAATTAGTTTACTTTGGTAATGGCAGTTTTAGGAGTTTGGAGAAGGGGATTGAAACTATTGAGACATAGGAGGTTTGGGGATTACTGCTGGAGTTTTCGTTCTTATTCCTTCTAGCCCAGGAACTCTGTCCCAGTTACCACTGATAATGGACCTTTTTTATGTTTAACCATCTTGTCAGTAAGTCAGTAACACGTGCTGAGAATAGAAACTAGTGCTGTTCCATGTTGTAATCGCCAGTCCATACATGCCCCACGGTTCTGTTGTTGTGATTGTTGCTATGATGCTTCACATTAGATGCCAGCCATTAGTCTGCCACTTTATAGCACATCTACAGGGTCCCTATTCCAAGCAGTTTACCTTCCCCAGAAGCCCAGGACTTTCCCACATTGGCACACTGGAGGAGGTTGAGGGGATGGGACAGGAACCTTCCCTTTGTGAAATGTGGACCTTGCTTAAATCAATAAAAGGAATTGTGTTCATCTATTTTAATAGGGAAGGCTTTTATTTAGGTAAAATATTTTTCTATTAAATTCTGCCTTTTAAAATGTCTAGGCTTGAGTGTAACAAGAACAGAATAACAATTCTGTTCATTGTTTCTGTTCTTTCAGAAGATGTGACTTGCAATGGTTGACTACGTGCTAGATTCTAAGGGAGGAAATGAAACAAGAGATGTCACTTCTAGTCTCTGCTCTGTAGGTGCTTCCTGGCCAGCAAGGGAAGAAAAAACATCAGGTGGTGTTTTCAGGAGCATCTTAAAGTGGATAGGAGAAAATGGAAACTTGACTAATTTGTTTTATCTCCATTATCCTGGCCAAAGGGTTATTGTAACTCAAGACAGATCTGCTGGTGATTGTAGGGATCACTGACAGTAGGTATTTTGGGTTATGGGCTTGTTTATAGTTCAAGGAAGAGTGATGCTGCCTTCGGCTTTCTTAATAATGTGAAAGCCTTTTCACCTAAACTCCAGCATGCTTCTTTTTGCATTCTGTGGCTGAATTGACTTAGCTCCACCCATCTGTGAACCAGTCACTGGCAAGGAGTAATGGAGTTGCTGTGATTGGCTTAGATCGATAAACTGGAGAGTCAATCACACTGCTGGCCACAGTGGCCTACCAAAATAAATATGGTGGTACCTTGCATTAGAGGAAGTGTGAATTCAATAGGACCCTGACAGAGAAATAAGAGGTCAAGGACAAAGTACTGGAGAGAAGGTCCTGGCCCTAATCTGTGTTCCCTCAGTTCCCTAGACATGCTTCTATGGGGCCTTCTAATGTGGTGCTGCAATGTGGACCTGCCTATCTTCCCTCTCTCAGCGTACAGCTTCTTAAGACTAAGTCTATCTTGGTAACTGTGGTCACCATACCTGGCACATCGTAGGGACTTAGTATGGGGTTTGAACATATTGAATGAGAAGGCATGCGTCAAATTTCTTTATGTTTGTTGTTGTCATTCAGTTGCTAAGTCTCTTGGCGGCCCCATGGACTCCATCACACCAGGCTCCTCTGTCCTTCACTATCTCCCCAAATTTGCTCAAATTCATGTCTCCATTGAGTGGGTGATACTAATGAACCATCTCATCCTCTGCTGCTCCCTTCTTCTTTTGCTCAATCTTTCCCAGCATTAGGGGCTTTTCCAATGAGTTGTCTCTTCGCATCAGATGGCCAAAGTATTGAAGCTTCAGCATCAGTCTGTCCAATGAATATTGTATTTAACTTTTATTAAACATTCTTTGAAATAAGTGGACCACCAACACCTTACTGTTCTTTATTTTATAATAGCTTTATTAAGATGTAATTCACATACCATACAGTTCACTTGTTTAAAGTGTATAATTCAGTGGTTTTTAGTATATTCACGAATTGTCCAACCACCAACACAATTGATTTTAGAACATTTTCATTACCCTCAGAAGTAACTTCATACTCATTAACTATCACTCCCTACTCTCACCTTCCCCCAGACCTGGCAACCACTAATCTGCCTTCTGTTTCTATTTTGGACACCCCATGTAAGTGGAACCATACAGTATGTGACTTCTTGTGTTTGGCTTCTTTTACTTGGCATGTTTTCAAGATTTATCATGTATCAGTATTTCATCCCTTTTTTATGGCCAAATCATATTCTGTTGTATGTATATACAGCATTTCATTAATCCATCATCAGATGATGAACATTTGTGTTGTTTCTAGTTTCTGGCTATTATGAATAATGCTGCTGTGTACATTTGTGTACAAGTTTTTGTGTGAACATATGTTTTTATTTGCCTTGGGTATGTATATACTTAGGAATAGCTGGATCATATGGTAACTCTCTGTTGAACCTTTTGAGGAACTGTCAAACTGTTTTTCAAAATGTGCTATTTTTCATTCCTCACAGCAATATTTGAGGGTTCCAATTTCTCCGCATCCTGGCCAACTCTTGTTATTATTTGGTTGTTTATTATAACCATCCAAGTGGATGTCAAGTGGTATCTCAGTATTTGTTCATCAACTGAAAAAAAATAATTGCACTTCAGAAACTCTCTGTTAGGTAAGAAGACTGAGTAACCTTTGACTCTTTCCACCTTTCTGGCCTCATCTCTTTCATGTATTTTTCTCTTAATTCATATTCCAAAGACACTAAATTGTTTTATAGTCTCTACACTACTGCATTGTTTCTTACCTGTAGGTGTTTGCTGGTGCTCTTCCTTGTGCCTGGAATGTGGATACTAATACTAATGCTAATGCTAATAGGGCCTCCCTGGTGGCTCAGATGTTAAAGAATCTGCCTGCTGTGCAGGAGACCCAGGTTCAATCCCTGGGTTGGGGAGATCCCCAGGCGAAAGGAATGACTCCCCACTCAAGTATTCTTGCCTGGAGAATCCCATGGACAGAGGAGCTGGAGGGCTTGGAGTCTTAAAGAGACACAACTGAGCAACTAACACTTTCAAACAATGCTAGTACTAATAATGATACTGTGTGGTTCTTACATAGCCAGTAAGTCATAGAGCTAGCAGTCTGGCCCTAAATCTGTGTTCTTTTTAATTAAATTAATTAATTAAAAATATTATGTATTTATTTATTTGGCTATGCCAGGTCTTAGCTGAGGTGTGCAGCATGTTTGATCTTCATTGTGGCATGCGGGGTCTTTAGTTGTGCGTGTGGGATTTCGTTCCCTGACCAGGAATGGAACACAGGCTTCACAGAGTATTAGCTGCTGGACCTCCAGGGAAATCTCTAGGGAGTTAATAAATTCTCTCGTTCTTTACATATTTTTCCAGTTTTTATAGAAATTTAACAATATGACATTAAGATATTTTATCAGTACTTATGTTTTAACTGCAGCATATGTATTTCATAGTACAGATGTACCCTCATGAATATTTACATTATTTCTAGTATATCTCTGGTATATTTACAATTATACCAATTGTTAGTGGTGTGATCTCATTACAGTTATGGTATAATGCCTTTACAAGGGTGTTGGGTACTTCAGTTGTTCCCCAACCCTATCTGAGAAGGTTGTAACAGGTTCAAATATTCCTATTGGCCTTTTTAAAATTGAATGATCAACTCTTTGAAGGTTTTAATTGAGCATTATGATCATTTTATAGGCAAAATTTAGTAAACTTTTAACAAGTGCTTGCTGCTGCTGCTGCTAAGTTGCTTCAGTTGTGTCTGACTCTGTGTGACCCCATAGATGGCAGCCCTGCAGGCTTCTCTGTCCCTGAGATTCTCCAGGCAAGAATACTGGAGTGAGTTGCCATTTCCTTCTCCAGTGCATGCATGCATGCTAAGTCACTTCATTCACCAGGCTCCTCTGTCCACAGGATTCTCCAGGCAAGAATACTGGCGTGGGTTGCCATTTCCTTCTCCACAACTGCTTGGTACGTTCTTATGTGTTATCTAACTAAAATCCTTTATTAATCCCACGAAAAATGTGCTACTATTTACTATTTTCTGAAACTGAAATTTAGAAAGATTGTGATTTGCAAAAAAGTGACATGGCTTTAAGAAACCAGTTCAAATTTGCACCCCATCTTCTGATTGCCAATTCAGTGTCTGTTTCCCCATTATTCTGAAGCTAGTCCATTCCCTCCTAAGAGACTTAAAAGGAGAAAATTATAGAAGGTAAAATGTCTCTGAAGTAATGTAGTTATAGCATGAAGAGAGCAAGGAAGAACAGCATCTCTAGATTAGGGGTTGCAATTGGTGAGGAAACCTCTGCCCCTGTCATCAGGCTTGGAGGTGAGATTCATGACTTCAGAGGGGGACTCCTAAGAGGCCTTGGTGCTCTGACAGCAATGTCCTGCTATTGTGAGCTGTGGATTTACTATCATGCTGAGAAAAATAAATCACCACCAGGAAAGGCTGTGTGCTTAGATGCAGCCTACTCCTGGAGGCCCTCTCCCAGCTGGAGAACGGCCCTCAGTGGATGAATTGTCTCAACTTCCTTTGAGTTTTAATTTCTATGTGGATCAAAGGGTTATTTTCAGCCTGTAGGATGGCTTGGCTCCTTGAGAAGTGGCCCCTTTTATAGGGACTAGAGTGAGGTGATGGTCAGGGTTGAAGGGTTGTTTCAAGCTCTTCCTAGACCCTGTGTATGCAGGTCCCCTGAAGTACAGAGGTAGAATTTGAGCAGTTTGGGTTAGGGGAATCAGTTCTGTTCTCTGGCCAAGTGACTTGTGTCCATCAAGCCTGTTGGCAATGAAAAAAAAATCGAAGATAAGTCATCAAAGTTATTTGAGGAAGAAAACTCAGAAGTTGTGAAAACAAAGCACAATATAACAGAACACAAACCCATAATAGAGTAACTGGCATTCTTAGAATGAATGTTCAGCATTTTTAACAGACACATAGTCAAGTAGGTGGTGATGCAGTATAAAAGCACAAATGTAGTCAGTGTTTACATTCAGCCTCCCACCTCCAAAACACAGCCACGAAAGGTCCCGCTTGTGGATGTGGAATTGCGTCTCTGAATAATCTCTTGGTCCATTTTTCCCACTCCTTTCCTCAAACACATATTTTGATTTACTTCCCTAAAGATACATGATATATATGAGGAAACATAGTCTCACACCTCTCGGAGTAGTGTGAAAATATAGTGTTTTGAAATACCAGGGACTTGGGTCCACAAGGAATCCGAAACACTGGTTTCCAGCCACAACTGTGCTGGAATGAAAATAGAAAACAATGAGGCATGTGCGGAGTCAGCTTTACTTTGTGTCTCAGCTCAGCAGTTTTCCCGCTGTCCTAAACTTTCCTTAAAAAAGGGGGGGGGGAGGAAATGATCTGGTGTAAAAATAATCTTAATAGTGAAAAGTGAAAATATCAGATAGCAGCTCAGACTGTGGGGACATTTATTTGGAAAAAAAAAAAAACAAAACTGAATCAATGGTGAAAAATCTCACTGTCCTTTGCTGGGTGGTGAAGACTCGCATGTGTGTGCACAACATGGTACACACCTCACCACACATGTAAATATAGATGCAGTCATGGATTTTCATGGTGGGGTGGTACAAGCTGTATTTGGTCATCATGAAGCACTAGTTTTATTTTTGCTTCTGCTGCCCACTTGCTGTGGAATCTTGGAAATGTCACTTTTATTCATTAATCAAGTAGTTCTACTTAAGTATTTATTGTATGTTGTTTATGTTTGAGGCCTTGTTTGAGGGATTAGATAAGTTAGATCAATTTTCTGACTTTAATATAGTTAGATGCTGGGGCAATCACTAAGAAATGCTCAGTGTTACAGCTTGCTGTGATGATATGTGCCCATCTGAGAAGAAGCAGCTTGCTGTCGGAGAAGGCAATGACACCCCACTCCAGTACTCTTGCCTGGAAAATCCCATGGACGGAGGAGCTGCAGTCCATGGGGTTGCTGAGGGTCGGACATGACTGAGCGACTTCACTTTCACTTTTCACTTTCATACACTGGAAAAGGAAATGACAACCCACTCCAGTGTTCTTACCTGGAGAATCCCAGGGACAGGGGAGCTTGGTGGGCTGCCGTCTGTAGGGTCGTACAGAATTGGACACGACTGAAGAGACTTAACAACAGCAGCAGCAGCAGCAGCTTGCTGTAGGAATCCAGAGGAAATGTCTAGTGAAAGAGGCTTCTTAGAGGCCATGAAGACCACTGAGGTGGTTGTGAAAGGCCAGATGGCTTTTAGATAGTGGGGAGTAAAAATTAGGTGCCAGAGCTGGGGAAGCATGTGGCCTTTTGGATGATCAAACCCTAGAAGAAAGTGGGGTTCTGTTTTGATAGAAGCTGACTGTCAAGCAAAACTGTCTTTTAATTGCTCTGGGTCTCAGTTTCCTCCTCTGAAAAAAAAGACAGTTGAAATTCCTTTTTTTTTTTAAAGAAGAACTTATTTATTTATTTTCTGGCTGTGGTGGATTTCTGTTGTTGCGCGCAGGCTTTCTCTTGTTGCAGCAAGTGGTGGCTACTCTTTGCTGCAATACACAGGCTTCTCATTGTGGTGGCTTCTGTTGTTGCAGAGCATGGGCTCTAGGCACCTGGGCTTCAGTAGCTGTAGCTCGAGGGCTCAGTAATTGCAGCTCTGTGAACTCTAGAGCACTGGCTCAATAGTTGCGGCACACGGGCTTACTTACTACGAGGCACGTGGGATCTTCCCAGACCAGGAAATAATCCAGTGTCCCCTGCACTGCAAGACAGATTCTTGGCCACTGAACCACCAGGGAAGCCCCTGAAATTTCTTTCTGTTTCAGTATGCCAAAGATAGAGAGGATTATGTTTGTGGCCAGGTATGCCAATTGCCACTGGTCTTAGGTGTTAGTGCTTGAAAACAAATAGGATTTGTCCTTCATAAAAAGTAGACATCAAAAGGCTTTCTCCTCCTCATCCCCTTTCTTATTTTCTCATTTTAGCATCTTTATCACTCTTTACTGTAGGATGGACTTGTAGAAACTTACTTGGTAAATAGGGGGAAAAAACCCTAATAAATTTGGATATCTGCACCACATCAAGTCTTTTGCATGAATGATGCAGATATCCAGATTTATTAATAGTTTAATAATAGTTTAAGTTGAAAGATTTGTTAGTAAAGTATTATTTCGAACATTCATATATGCATCTGTAAAAGGAGAGAAGCCAAGGAAGAGGAAGATGTAAACAGCAAATACATTCAGATTTTTTTTCCCTGTTACCAGTAGCATCTTTCAGAAAATACTGATTAAAACTGAAAGCTGTTTTCAGCTCTTGGTTTGCTTACCTCATAGCACACCAAGTCAAGGCTGAGCTGGTGCTTCCAGAAAGCACAGACTTCCTTTCTGGTTGGACATAATCCCATATTTTGTTTGACCTTCAGAATACTCATAGCCTTGCTGGAATATATGGGCCAGCATTTGTCCTGGCAAGGCCAGGGCAGTGTAAGTTTGGTGTCCTCAGGGATTGCTTTATAGGTTGTTAAAAGCAATGGGAGGAAGGTGACTATAGTAACTCAGACATTTGCGTCCTTTCCGGCTATAGTGCTTGAAAACAAATAGGATTTGTCCTTCATAAAAAGTAGACATCAAAAGGCTTTCTCCTCCTCATCCCCTTTCTTATTTTCTCATTTTAGCATCTTTATCACTCTTTACTGTAGGATGGACTTGTAGAAACTTACTTGGTAAATAGGGGGAAAAAACCCTAATAAATTTGGATATCTGCACCACATCAAGTCTTTTGCATGAATGATGCAGATATCCAGATTTATTAATAGTTTAATAATAGTTTAAGTTGAAAGATTTGTTAGTAAAGTATTATTTCGAACATTCATATATGCATCTGTAAAAGGAGAGAAGCCAAGGAAGAGGAAGATGTAAACAGCAAATACATTCAGATTTTTTTTCCCTGTTACCAGTAGCATCTTTCAGAAAATACTGATTAAAACTGAAAGCTGTTTTCAGCTCTTGGTTTGCTTACCTCATAGCACACCAAGTCAAGGCTGAGCTGGTGCTTCCAGAAAGCACAGACTTCCTTTCTGGTTGGACATAATCCCATATTTTGTTTGACCTTCAGAATACTCATAGCCTTGCTGGAATATATGGGCCAGCATTTGTCCTGGCAAGGCCAGGGCAGTGTAAGTTTGGTGTCCTCAGGGATTGCTTTATAGGTTGTTAAAAGCAATGGGAGGAAGGTGACTATAGTAACTCAGACATTTGCGTCCTTTCCGGCTTTAAAATCAAGGGGGTGATTTAAAACAGGCGGTATTTGAAAACAAACAAACAAAAAACTTCTTGCAGTTCCTATTTGTCTAAACCTCTGAGAACTCTGCCAAGGTCAGACTGTTCTTTTGCAAATGACCTTGTCATGAAGAGGGGATTGCATCTCATTTATTACACTGTGTTAAAGTCTGCAATCCTCTTCTGACTGTCAAATACAGACCTTGGAAAGAGCATAAGTTCCGTGCTTTTTGGACAATATGTTCTTTATGATGCTTTGTGTGTAAAATACTGTCAGATGGTTAGGACTTGTGTTGGCATACTAATATTACCTGGAGTTAGGCCTCATGGTACCTTTTTTTTGATTAGGCCAGAGTCCAAAACCTAAGATAGAGTTAAAAGTTATTGTTCTTTTTATTTTTTCACTTTAATAGATGGCACTTTTTTTTCCTCTTCCAATTTATTGAGATATAAGTTGACATACAGTGCTATGTAAGTTTAAGGTATACGGCATAATGATTTGACTTAAATATATCAGGAAGCGATTACCACAATGCTTAATGAACATCCATCATTTTATAAAGATACAAAATAAAAGAAAAAGAAAAATTTTTCTTGTGATGAAATTTACTCTCAACCTTCACCTATACAACAGTGTAAACTATATTAATCATATTATAGATAACATCCTAGTTCTTATTTATCCTGTAACTAAAAGTTTGTACCTTTTGTCTTCATCCAATTTTCTCTCCTACCACCCCTCTTATTATTCTCACAGAAAATACGTAACTAGAGTTATTTCATATACTGGGTTTTTGAGTACTTAGTGAGGTCAGTGATTCTCATGATTTAGGGCCAATTTGATTTTGTCAGATGTGTAGTTGCAAAGATATAAATGATAAGGTAATCTGGGATTAGATGGCTTCATATGTGGGAACATGAAGATGTTTTCTTTAATAGGAATATCCATTATATGAGTGTAATTACTGGTGCTTAGTGGTAGACAAGCCGCCTGCAATGCAGGAGACCTGGGTTTGATCCCTGGGTCAGGAAGATCCTCCGGAGGAGAAAATGACAACCCACTCCAGTATTCTTGCCTGGGAAATCCCATGGACAAAGGAGCCTGGTGGGTTACAGTCCATGGCGTTGTAGAAGAATTGGACGTTACTTAATGACTAAACAATGATTAAAAATAATCATATCCTAATCCAGTTGAAATCCTGTACTAATTTAGGGGGGGAAGTAAAATAAATCTTTTTATTCTGCTTATATAAAGAGATAGGAAATAATGTATGTAACTAAATTTCCTAATGCTTCATTTTGCTTTTGATGTGCGCATACTAAGTAAAGTTATACTTGAATGTTAACGCTTATAGCTTGAGTCTAAAGTTTCAATTGTGGCCGATAGATAGGAACTATGATCTCTAGTGGCTTCCAAAATACAATCCCATAAAGATGAAGAGACCTCACAACTGAAATAGGTGGTGTGTTCAATTTAAGTGAACATTTGGGAGTTCAGAGAGTATCTAGCATTATCTCATCACTGTCAGAAGTAATTGCAACATCACTGCTGTGCACCAGCCCATGTTGTTGACTGTATGGATGTTTGCTGTTCACTCAATGACATAAACAAATTATTTTTCAAAAAGATATAATAAAAGAATATGTTAGACACTGTCTATAAGTCCAAATTGATATCTATTTGCTTTTGGCAGTTGAGAAAGCAGGAGTGGTAAGTGAAGCTCAAAGGTTTAAGTATGAAAAATAATTGAGAAAAACAAGTAGAGAAGAAAAATTGATCTTTTGATAATCTTTGTCAAGTGTGTTCTCGAAGACCAGCCTCAAATTTAAATTATTATATGCATGGAGGCTTTAGCTTCCAGTAGTTCTTCAGTTCTTCAGAGAGGATAATGGCACCCCACTCCAGTACTCTTGCCTGGAAAATCCCATGGACGGAGGAGCCTGGTAGGCTGCAGTCCATGGGGTCACTAAGAGTCGGACACGACTGAGCGACTTTACTTTCACTTTTTACTTTCATGCATTGGAGAAGGAAATGGCAACCCACTCCAGTGTTCTTGCCTGGAGAATCCCACGGACAGGGGAGTCTGGTGGGCTGCCGTCTATGGGGTCGCGCTGAGTCGGACACAACTGAAGTGACTTAGCAGCAGCAGCAGTTCTTCAATAGGAATTCAGCTTTGAGTTGAAAATTGAGATAGGCCTTTTTCTTTTCTTTTTAATTACCAAGAGACCAATCTGTTGTAGTTTGTTGATCTATTTTCTCCTCTTACTCTTGCTTTCTGCATGAGCTGCTGTTTATTCTGAAACACTGGGCATCCACATGTAGAATTAGGATTTGCCTGCCTCTGTCTTAACTAAGAATGGAGATAAGCTGACCTGATATCTCAGTTCGCAAGTTTAAGTGGACTCAGAGGGGTTCAAATCCAGTTCTTTGCTCTAAGTTCCAATTTCTAAAGCCCTCATTTCTTTCTTTGCTGTTGTTGTTAATATTTATTTATTTGGCTGTGTCAGGTCTTAGTTACAGCATGTAGGATCTTTTAGTTGTGGCAAATGAACTCTTAGTTGCAGCATGTGGGATCTAGTTTCCCTGACCAGGGATCGAACCTGGGCGCCCTGCATTGGGAGCACAGAGTCTTAGCCACTGGACCACCAGGAAAGGCCTCCCCGCCCCCACCATTTCTTGGTGTGATAAATCCATGAGTTTCCACTGTGAAGGCTTCTACACTCTTCTGTCTTTGCTTAGCCTTCTGGTGCCAGGTGTTTAGGAGAAGTCTGACCACAGTCAGCTTCTTTGCTTGTCAGTTGATTTTATGAGAGCTATTAAAGTCCAAACTCTTTGATAGGTAAATCTAAGTCATTATTTATTATATATATATCTCACTTATAGAATTCTTACAGAATTATAAGCTTATGGAATTCTTTGCTACCCATTATGTTCATTCATTTTGGCAAGATAAGCAGTATTAGCCCCAGTTTACAGGGAAGGAAACTAAGTAAGATGGCCCAGGTCAAGAAGCTTGTTAGCCACAGCTCTTAGAGTAGAACCCAGGTCCTCTAAATCCAAGTCAACCTTCTGTTTTCTATGTTTCTACGTCCATATTGTATGTTGTGAGCTTCTTTTTTGAAAGGAAAACATAAGATGGTAAGGAGAAAGGAAATTCAATTCTATTGATTTTTTTTAATGTTTGATAGTCATCTCTTTGTTTTTGTATAAAGCTTCCTGATTTAATTAGGAACAAACAAACAAACAAACAAACCTTTCATTTGTTTTGCTAACAGTTCTGGAGATTAGCTAGGACAAGTATTATCCTTACTTGAAAGGTGAGAACACCTGAAGCTCAAGGAAGTGATACATAGACCAGACAGGGTTGGACTAAGACTAAAGTGAAGGAGAATTAAATGTGAACCTTTTCTTTCTGTAAATACATGGAGCCTCTATTATGTGTCAGTTGCCATGTTAGATGTCATGGATTCAAAAATACCTGTTTTTAGGAGCTTGAAGGTAACAATGTACACATTGCTGCTGCTGCTGCTAAGTCACCTCAGTCGTGTCCAACTCTGTGCGACCCCATAGATGGCAGCCCACCAGGCTCCCCCGTCCCTGGGATTCTCCAAGCAAGAACATTGGAGTGGGTTGCCATTTCCTTCTCCAGTGCATGAAAATGAAAAGTGAAAGTGAAGTTGCTCAGTTGTGTCCGACTCTTAGTGACCCCATGGACTGCAGCCTACCAGGCTCCTCCATCCATAGGATTTTCCAGGCAAGAGTACTGGAGTGGGGTGCCATTGCCTTCTATGAATGTACACACTACTGTATATTAAATAGATAAACAGCAAGGACCTATTGTACAGCACAGGGAACTGAACTCTGTATTTTATAATAACCTAACCAGTTCATTCTGAAGGAGATCAACCCTGGAATTTCTTTGGAAGGAATGATGCTGAAGCTGAAACTCCAGTACTTTGGCCACCTCATGTGAAGAGTTGACTCATTGGAAAAGACTCTGATGCTGGGAGGGATTGGGGGCAGGAGGAGAAGGGGACAGCAGTCGATGAGCTGGCTGGATGGCATCACTGACTCGATGGATGTGAGTCTGAGTGAACTCTGGGAGTTGGTGATGGACAGGGAGGCCTGGTATGCTGCGATTCATGGAGTCGCAAAGAGTCGGACATGACTGAGTGACTCAACTGAACTGAACTGATATAGGCAAAAATCTGAAAAAGAATGAATATTTATATAACTGAATCACTTTGAGGTACACCTAAAACTAACACAACACTGTAAATCAACTATATTTCAATTTTAGAAAGACTGAAAAAAAAAAGAAAAAATAGTTGTTTTAGAAATTGTCTCAGTATGTCAGAGATTCTTAGAGGTGGTGCTGGTGGGGTGGTGCTGGTAGTTAATTTTGTTTCAGCAAATCATTTCTCTAGTATGGAGGAGGGTGTAAATTTGGAAGATGTTATGTTATAGAACTGCAGCCAGATATAGATTTACTTTTGTGAGTTTCTGTTTTATTTGCTGGTTATTCATTCCTATGCATTAGGACAGAAAAATAAATATAGTTCTGTTTTGGCTCCTTGAAATAGTTTTTATATTTTTTGGAATTTCCTCACTTATTGTCTTTAATATTCCAAAGTTTTATTATGACTCATTTTGGCCACCCAATAATAGGAGAAGTTGGTGTCGGCCTGTTTGGAGAGGTTCATTAAGTAATTTGGGGGGAATATGTTTTTGCAGTCTATAAATAATAATTTTGGTGTTGAGATTGGGGTCATGGGTATCAGTTTTGTATGTTTGTGTATGTTTTGGATGGGAGAGGATAAAAAGTTATGCTAAAAGAGCTTAGTTTAATTTTTCACTTTGGCTCAAATATGTGGTTTTACCATAAACTACTGAAAGTTTCCTGTTCTTATTTGATGAAAAGGTCACTTCCATTCATTGTTTCCACGGAACTTCCTATACTTTTTACAGTAAAAAAGGTTGAAATTGAGGATAAATTATGAGCTATCTCTAGGAGCAAAGAAACTCTCTTTCATTTCAGAAAAAGCTTTAAAAAGTGAGCCTCCCTGAGTCTGAAACTGCAGTAGCCGTCAGTATATGGCTTTCCTTATGTAAGCATGTCTTGAAAGAATTCAGTCTGACCTGTAACTCAAACTAACACGGGAAGGTATGGAAGAGTCGTGTCATGACGATTTTAGAAAGCTGCAGGATGATACCATGTGCTGTAGAGAGGCTGTTTGAGTGGCTTTGTTGTGTGTTTTCTTTGTGAAATGGCACTGTCCAGCACATATATCCTGCCCTGCACTGTATTTATACCATGGATCGTTTGTGCTGACTGGTAATAGGGACCACTGGTAGGAGTGTCTGATCTCCCTAATGGTGCCTAAAGGAATGAATGGTGATGACACGTTCCACTGAGGAATGACAGTGATGTGTATGCAAATGATGCTAGAATTGTGATTAATTGGGGACATGTAGGTTTAATAGGAAATGGCAACCCACTCCAGTGTTCTTGCCTGGAGAATCGCAGGGACAGGGGAGCCTGGTGGGCTGCCGTCTATGGGGTCGCGCAGAGTCGGACATGACTGAAGCGACTTAGCAGCAGCAGGATGTATCAGATGGCCAGGAAGTAATTATGTATGCAGTATGTTTTAGGTAGATTTATCTTAGAAATGACCAAAGTTACTTTCTTTCTTGAAAGGAGTAAAGCCTAGTTATTTGGAAGATTTGCTTATGTGGGCTATCTCATTGCTAGTCAGTGCTGAATAAATGAGGCATTGATGATGTGGTGGTGTGGTGGTTCTTTGGGCCAGATGAAATAGGTGGGAAGAAGGGAGGGGGAATGATATAAAATACTGAGAGAAGGAATTAATTACTACTGTAAATAATGGATTAGTGTAGTTTTGGTACACTTTTCTATGCAGATTTTGAAACAAAGCTCTTTTTGTCTTAGGAACTGGCATGCAAAGGATTTTATTTTCAGATTGACCATTTGAAAGTATTAGAACTTGTCTCCACGTGAGAAAAGGTGAATTCCTTCTGATAGTTTCCTTAGGTTCGCTTGAGAGGAAGAGGGGAGCAAGTTGATCCAGAGTGGAAAAACACAGAAGAAAAGTTTTCCCCGAAATAACACACAGATTTCAGGAAAACAAAAATTGCTTTGATTGAATGTGACAAACTAAAAAAAAAAGCTGAGCTTTGAAACATCATATGACACATCTGTTTTGAAAGGCTGCTTTGTCAGATACAGCTATGTGTTTTACAGTACTTTACTGTGTGTGAAGTTTTGTCATGGGCATGCTCAGTAGGTGTTTTTCTGAACAGGTATCTCATTTATCCTAGTTTTAAAATTGGGGGGGGGTGTGGAGAGTTTATTAAAAAACAGAACATTATTTTATATTTATCTTTAGGTTAAATGCACTATGGTTGAACCAAATCCCTCTCTTTTAGTCTTTTATTAAATCGATAACTCTGTTTAGATTTTATCTTTTCAGAAGTTGCTTATCACAGGAAAACCCAAAACTTCTGATTTATTGCATCGCATGGTAGGGGCTTCCCTGGTGGCTCAGATGGTGAAGAATCTGCCCTCCAGTGTGGGAGATCTGGGTTCAGTCCCTGGATCAAGAAGATCCCCTGGAGAAGGAAATGGAAACCCACTCCAGTATTCTTGCCTGGAGTATCCCATAGACAGAGGAGGGCTACAGTCCATGGCGTTGCAAAGAGTCGAACACGACTAAGCAACTAACGCAGAAACACATGGTCTTAAAAACTGAGATTAGAAAATAAACTAAATACCTTTAACAAACCAATGCCACTTGTTTTTTGCCTTCATACCTACATTAATGTGAATTATTGATTTAAAAGTAAAAGAACCAAGCAAATTTCCAATTCCAGAAAAGGAGTTTTTGTGTGCATTAAGAATTCCCAGATCCCTGAATGAAATTCACTATAGCGTGTATTTCCTCTATTTGTAATGAAGCTATATAAGAAAGAGTTTCATTTGTGGCTCAGCTGGTAAAGAATCCGCCTGCAATGAGGGAGACCTGGGTTCGATCCCTGAGTTGGGAAGATTCCCTGTGGATAAGGGAAAAGATACCCACTCCAGTGTTCTGGCCTGGAGAACTCTATGGACTGTATAGTCCATGGGGTTGCAAAGAGTCTGACATGACTGAGGGACTTTCACTACTTTCTATATAAGAAAAATTATGTGCCTATGCTGTTTGTAAAGTAACTCTTGCAATCACTGCTCTTTGCTTTATAAGCCTCTTAAATTCAGACTTAGGAAGAATATTTTCTTATCTAAAGAACTGATTTGTTTCCTTTTTTGAGATCTTGTAACGTCACATTTTCTTTTTTCTTTTTTTTTTTTTAACCTTGACTGGTGGGAAGCTCAGAATTAGGTTTGGTGTGCAAATAAAGTTGTTTCTGAAGTTCTTCAATAGATTTTTTTTTTTAATAGATACTTTTAATTGATTGGCAGTTTAAGTTTCCTGAGCCTGGGTTTTTGTTTTTTTGGTTATATTTCTTTTTTTTAAATTACAATCTCCTCAGTTTCCTTTCTGGAAGTGGTTGAGTATATGAATAATAAACGAATATTTTGCGTGGCATTTTGGTTGGATCAGGAATTTTCTAGGAATAGAACTTATTAAAACTGGGGGATTCTGGGTCAGACCTATCTTGGTACCTTAATTTTGCATATTTGGTACCAGAAGCATGGAAAAACTTGTCTGAAATTCAGAAAAAACTGGAGGCGAAGGTCTTTTTACCAACAACTATGGGTGACAGTGAGGTGACTGAACTACATAGAACCACAGTTCCTTTAGCTCTATGATTCCTAATGCAAAAGGAGGCTGAGACAGGTTAAAAAGTACCTTTTTAGGATGTATTCTATAGTTGGAGAGTTGATAATAATATTTATAGTTAAGTGAAAATAAAGATGAATTAATCCTAAGAACTGGTTGTTTGAATGAAGAATTCATTACCCAAAAAGTGCTTGCGGACTCTTGCCTCATGCTAAGCACTGTGCCAAGCACTTGGGTAGATAGAAGGGAAGCAAAAGAAACGTGGTCCCTGCCTTCATGGTGTTTCCAGCTAAGGAGAAGCCATCCAGACACAAGCTAGGATAAATGAAACAATAGGTTTATAACGAAACGCTGTTACTGGCCATAAGGAAAAAAATGTAATAAGAGGCTTATGGAGTCTCTGAATTGAGTAAGGTGTGAAAATGTGCTTCCAGTCCAGGGCTGCTTAGCACAAATATCCACCTGTCTTTCGAAGGTCTGTCGTCCCTCCGTCTACACTGAGAAGTCCGGTCAATGGCTTTGTTTGACTGAACCCTGGAAATTCCAGCTCTGTCTATACTCCTGAGCCTTTCAGCTTCACTGTGAAAGGAGAAAGAGCACATTAGTTTTTATAGATTTCTTTGCAAACTATCACTATGATTTAGTATTGTAATTGGATTTGATGTATCATTGATGCTTAGTAATTTTGGCATTCCTTTAAGCATTTCCTGCATTCCTTTAACTACCAATTGTTGACTGCCCCATCTGTATATAAAATCCTTAAAGTCAATGTATTTTAGTTCATGGCCCAGTTTGTACACGTGTCTGTAATTAGTAATATTTTTTCATGGCCAAACCAATAGTTGGGAGAGTTTCCTTTTTTAATCTCTTGCCTCCTATTTGTAATCAGGACCGGTGGTTACAGCCTGTGATTCACCTGCCCAGCAATTGTGGTTTCCCCCTTCCATCCTTATAAATTCTAATCTCATCATAAATGAATTCTGTAGCCAGTGTTCCCTTCATTCCCAGGTTCCTTTAGATCTTGTCAGAAAAACAGGAACAAGTGTACCATCTTATCGATGGAAAGTAAACAGTAAGAAAGTTGGCCAAGATGGTGCCTGATTATTCTCATTCTGGACTGTGGGAATTCCTGGAGGCAGAAACATGACCTGTTCTCACCTTTGGGAGTTGTACTTCCAGATTGTGCTCAGAGAACTGGAATTTTTACTCTAATACTGAATATAGTTTTATTTTAAATCTTCTTAGTGCAGTTCTTAGAAATAATTTTGGGGGAGTAAGGGCTAGGGAGTAGTGTAAGAACATCTTATCTTGGATATTTTATTAATATCATTCTAAAAGTTCATAAAGAAAATGTTTTTTTTTTTCAGTTGGAGAAAATGTTTTCATTCATTTATTTCTCCTCTCCCTGGAGGACTTTATGTTTCTAATAGTAATTGAAATTTGTAAAGTATCTGCATATATAGGGTCTCATTTGATCTATGAATTGAAGCTGTCATAATGTAAAAGAAAGGGAGATTATGGGAAACTGGTCAAACAACTTTAAGTGGGAGACCTGGATTTAGAATGCAGCTCTCAGATCTCCTGGTCCAGTGCTCCTCCTGGACTACCAGGTCTCTAACGCAAGGATTCTCTACAGTGTCCAGTGGTGACTTCTGGGACGTGCTTCTTCTGCTACCTTTTCTCTTCAGGTTATTAAAAACACACGCACACACACAAAATGAAACAACCCCCCAGAGCTGGGTAAATCCCCCGATACTTCTAGGTTGTCTAGTGGTGTTTTGCTTAGATGGAAGAGTAGATGGCTTGGCACTTGCCAACACTGAGAATTTAGATTCTTAAAGAAGCTCTGCCCATTCTTTCCTTTTGAATATTTAAAAACACGACTTGAACACAGCACAGAAGTTCTTCAACACGGATGTACCATGATTTCAACAGAACAGTGTGCAACTGACTATGCACTGGCTTCTGGCCCAAGAAGTTGGCGGGCTGACTTCTTGGAAGAGTGTTGGTTTGTCAAGAGAAAGGTTTGGATTTAGATATTCACTTGAGAATGAATGAAACTATGATAAGACATGCCTGAGGCGTTGTTCTCTTAAAAAAAACCCCAAACTGGCTGTTTTTTCCTGAGAAATCCATAGTACAGGATTTAGAAAACTATATGCTCTTTGCCTATCTTTTTTCTATCAAGGATAGGCTTCAGCTGTAAGCCAAGTTTTACTGTTGAAAAAACCCAGGTGGGGGCTGTGGTAGAAAGGTCCCTCTTTGAATTTTAATGGTGGTGCATTCCACAGCTCCATCCCCAAGGGGCTGTAGCTCCAATGAGTTGTAATTTGAGAAGGTATAAACACGAACATATGTTGTGTACACTGCATGAGCTTGGAGCCTTCCAGGTGTTTTTTCTTGGAGCTTTGTTTTTGCATCATATCCTGATGCTTGTCACGTACTCCCTCGTAAAGTTCCATTCAAGCCAGACTCTGTCTTTGACCAAAATCACCTTGGGTGCCCTTTCTTACAGATTCTTGCATCCTGTGGGGGTAGAAGGGATTTTTTAGCTCAGGGGCAGAATAGATCCTGCAGTGCCCAGTCCCACAGTCTGTGGGAGTTTGTCCCTCTTCGCAGCTGACAGCATTGTGGAATTCCCTGTGGGACCATAACAGAAACCCTTATTAGCCAATGGTGTTGTTGGAATAAAATCTCCCCACAGCAGTGTCTTGGTCCCAGGCTATAATGTTACCCGCTGATTCCCTCTGCATCTTTACCACTTTTATTACAGCTGAACACACGCTCCTCATTAGTACTCTGGGTGATATGGGGAATCAGTATGTTGGAAATTATGTGGAATAGGTACCAGATGTTTGTGTCAACTTGGTATGTATTGGTATTTAGAATGCTTAAGGATCACATTTATTAAATGTGAAAATTACTTACTGTCCCTTCCCCCAAACAATCACTCTCCCCCTCCCCAACCCCCACTATTTTACTTTGTGTTGCATGAGGTGTGATATTAATTTCTTTGGGGACAGATTAAATTTAAAGTGTGTGCAGCAAATGGGTCTGTTCCCAAATGCTTGTCTGCGTTTTGTCAAATCTGAGGGCTGGCTTGCAGCCAGTGGGGATGTGGGGGTTCTGTAACCGAGATTGGAATGCTGTGTTGTAGCTAAGGATATAATGAAAGGGTGAGTCCGTTTGCATTTTTTTCTTTAAGTGGAACTGGGAATTTAGACATTCATGTTATAGGCAGACCTAGGAACATTTCCCATGTGTGCAGATAAGCAGGCATTAGTGAGAAAGAGGAAGACATTTGGTAAAATGAGAAATGAGCTTGTGCTTTCTCATTAAATATATGGCCTTTTAAGTCAACTGAAAGGTTGCAAGTGTGATCCAAGCAATTCTTTTATTGTATTTTATTTTATCAGACATGAATTATGTTTATGTTTGGCCATGGCGTTGGCCTGTTCATCACATCCAGAGGTGCAGGACTGGAGGATGCAGGCAGTGGCTTGTCATGGGAAGAACTTGGATCTGGAGTCTGAGAGTACTGGGTGTGAATCCTACCCTGCTGCTTACTGGTGGTGTGTGACCTTTGGCAAGTCGCTTAACCTCTCTGAGTCCCAGTTTCTACTGGGGGTTTTAAGTGGGGGTTTTAGCAGAATCTTTGCAGTTGTGCTATGAGGATTAGAAACTATATGTATACAGCATGCAGCTCAGAGAACGTGCATAATGACTCGACACATGAAGAATTAAACCTTGGCTTATCACAGGAGTTGGAGGCTGAGGGGTCTCGCCATGTGCTTCACGGCACTGCTCCAGGTGGCCCAGCTGCTGCACAGAGGGCCCTGCCTGCTGAAGGAGGCCGCTTGGTCTGGGCCACCTGGGGAGTTTCTTACCACCGGGTTTACTTGAATCTGTGTTGCCTTCAGGTCGGTAAATGGTTTTCCTCAGTACAAGTAGCATTTTGTGGGTGAACAGGGGCTGTCTGTCTGTCCTGGTTGCCCAGGAAGGTACTGAGCAGCAAAAAGAGTCTGGCTTAATTAGATTCTTTTGGGAATTATCCCCAAAGGCTTTCTGGACGGGCCATGTACTAGATGTCTGGAAGAAACAGAAATACCCAGATTGGGAGGCAACAGGCAGAAGCATCTCTGGGGTGTGTTACTGTCAGGAAGCAGTTCACCGAAATCTGCACCCAGCTCTGTGGCTTACAGCAATATACTTACAGTGGGAATGATATCTGTTTACCCACTTCATAGAATCTCCATAGAATCTCCATAGAATGTCTTTTAACTATAAAGTACTGTGCAAGGTTAACCGGAGTGTTGTTTATGAACAGCACTTCTCTCTGCTGGGGTCTGTGCCCTGATGGTTCTCACTGCAGGAAGGTAGCCTTTGGTGAGCCGTTCAGCAGCCGCATTAGGGCATGTGCTCACTTGGGCTTTGGGGAAGAGATGGCTCAGGGAGGGAAGGGCTGTGGGTTTCCAGCAGTGGCCGCAAGCGAAACTGCCAGCCCTCTGAGGCGAGCCGACAGTAGCAGAGCTCACGGGTCACCACAAAAGTGAGCATGTGAGTCAGACAGGGTTTCGGAGCATGTTTCCCTGGGTCCTGAGAGCTTTGTGACTGTGAGGTGCTGTGCTTCGGCGCCGTGGTGGTCATGTGAGAATCATGGCCCCCTTCCTACTCCAGGCTCGCGTGGTAGAGTCTGGGGAGGGGGTTAGCGCTTCCCAGGTGGAAACTCTTCTAACTGGAGATGAGTCTGCCATCATGTGGGCAGCCTGGTGGGGAAGGATGGAAAACCAGTTGCTGAAGGCAGGCTGTGGCTGCAGGAGAGGGGCAGGAAGGCCTGGAGGCTGACGCAGGAGGTGGCAGGATGAGGCTGGGGGTGTGCCTTGCTGATGGGAAAGGAGGATTGTTATGCCTCCTTGGAGAGAAGTGTTTTGCCAGAGTGTGCTGGGGAAGAGAGGACAAAAACAAGTTTGTGTTTCCTGCTTTCTGTGACATTTGAGAGTGGGGAAGCCCTGATGGGGACTTGATTCTTAGCAACCAAAAATGTCCTGCTCGATTTTTTTTCCCCTTTAGAATAAGATTGAAGCTTTGTTGGGGAATGGATGGTTAGGGGGTTTGGGATGGATGTGTCCATCCGCACTGCTGTATTTAAAATGGATAACCAACAAGGACCTACTGGGCAGCACGTGGAACTCTGCTCAATGTTGTTATGTGGCAGCCTGGATGCGAGGGGATTTGGGGGAGAATGGATACATGTATATGTGTGACTGAGTCCCTTCACTGTTTACCTGAAATGATCACAACATTGTTAATCAGCTATACCCCAACACAAAACAAAAATTAAAAAATAAAAGACTGGAGCTGTGGCTACTAGTAAAGAGTCAAAGACAGACTCTAAGATCGAGTCTCCTATTTGATATGATCCTTTGTGCATGGATCACCTCATTGTTCTTTCCCTTTTCCTCTCCTGCCCCCTTCCTCATTACTATTTGAATGAATACTATGTGATAGACATTATGCTGGTATAATGGATATAGCGGAAAAAGAATGATTGGATTCCACATTTTAGTGGTATCTATAGTCCTAGAATGTATGCAGATGTTGAACAGATAATTGCACAAAAAATGTTGCTTGTTTCTTGGAAGAAATGCTATGACTAGCCTAGACAGCATATTAAAAAGCAGAGATATTACTTTGCTGACAAAGGTCCATCTAGTCAAAGCTTTGGTTTTTCCAGTGGTGATGTACGGATGTGAGAGTTGGACTATAAAGAAACTGAGCGCCAAAGAATTGATGCTTTTGAACTGTGGTGTTGGAAAAGACTCTTGAGAGTCCCTTGGACAGCAAGGGACCCAACCAGTCCATCCTAAAGTAAGTCAGTCCTGAATATTCATTGCAAGGACTGATGCTTAAGCTGAAACTCCAATACTTTGGCTACCTGATGTGAAGAACTGATTCATTTGAAAAGACCCTGATGCTGGGAAAGATTGAGGGTGGGAGGAGAAGGGGACGACAGAGAATGAGATGGTCGGATGGCATCACTGACTCAATGGACATAAATCTGAGCAAGCTCTGGGATTTGGTGATGGACAGGGAAGCCCGGGGTGCTACAGGTCACAAAGAGTCGAACATGACTGAGCAACTGAACTGAACTGAACCGCATAAAATGCAATGAAGAGAACTAGTACCATGAGAGTACCAAGAATGTATATCTAATGTAAAAGAGCTAAGAGAAGCTTCCTTGAGAGATCTGAAGAAGGAATAGGGGTTGATCACACCAAGGCAGGGGTAAGTGATAGGAATAGTGGGGAAACTGTTGCTGAAAGAAACTTTGTATATGCGGGCTCTGGTGGGAAGAAGGTTGGTATTTTTGATGAAGTAAAATAAAGCCAGTATATTAATTAAGGTAGGTCAAGCTATAAGTGGCAGAAAACTCAAAATAATGTTGGTTTGAATAAGAGAAAAGATACATGTATTT
>SJYC01010572.1:0-35199 GCA_006408675.1 Madoqua kirkii | reverse complement strand
AAGACCTTAATGGATCTATGAACGTATATATTTCTTTTCATTCAGGATTTTTTCTATGCAGTTCCATAGAAATGACTAACTTCCACATGAAGCTGCTTCATTACTTTTCCAATGTATCTAATACTTGTGAACAAATTATTTCCTGAATCTAGTAATATGTTAAAATTTAAATCAAATTTTTCTATCCCTATAAAGATATATAACTATTATCAAAATGTTTGTTAAATAACCAAGCATACATAAAACAACATTCATTCTTTGCACTTCCCTTTAACTCATTTATTTATTTAAATCAAACTCTTCAAGTATCACCAGGAAATCTATGTAACAAAGTTGAAATTCTGTTACTTTTGACTTGAAAGCAATGTATAGGATTTTGAGCTTTTGTAATGCCAGATAAAGATTAAACGGGATTTTAAAACCAGATTACCTTTTGTAGGTGAAATCCTAAACCGCTTTGAACTGGAACTTACCATCCTCTCTAACCACATGAAAGTGCATCAATTCACAAAGGAAAACAGTGGATTTATTAATTAAAATGGTTTATAAATTCCATGTTAATTATCAATTTACACAAGAAAGAAAGCATTTTCAGAGAATACAGAATAAGCTGTTGGAATACAAAGCAATGGTGACCTTCTAACACACTAGCAAAATGAAGTTAGATATTTTAATTGGCTGAGATCAAACAATAACTGAAAAACCAAAAAGCTAACATATCAGAAACTAGAGACGAATAAAACAACTTCTGAGAATAATTTTTTAGTGAACCTAAGGATCAATACTAAGTAACACTTTAAAACTTGTTTAAAATGAGGATACAAAGAGATTCAAAAAATTAATATATAAAGAGATTCAAAGTACACAAAGACATTTAAAGATTCTGGTATAGCTTATCCTGGAAGAATAATAGCACCCCAAATAACCTCCAATCCTTCCTGTAAGATTATTATCCAGAGAAACTAGAGACGAATAAAACAACTTCTGAGAATAATTTTTTAGTGAACCTAAGGATCAATACTAAGTAACACTTTAAAACTTGTTTAAAATGAGGATACAAAGAGATTCAAAAAATTAATATATAAAGAGATTCAAAGTACACAAAGACATTTAAAGATTCTGGTATAGCTTATCCTGGAAGAATAATAGCACCCCAAATAACCTCCAATCCTTCCTGTAAGATTATTATCCAGAGTATTTGCTTAGAAAGAAAGAAGCATTTGATATATGAACTGATATTTAATATGTAAGATGATAAATTAGTCCCACTTTATCTGTATTCCCAAATATGATCAACAAACACGCCAAAACCACTTTTATTAACTTTTATAATTACCTGATATTCTACCATGAAAGTCCCATGATACAAGGCAGAATAATACTCTATTAGAAGATAAAATTAATTGTTGATAAAATTGAAATGCTGATAAAGAATAATAGCATGTTTTGCTGTTAAAAAGTACCCAAATTGAACTCAGGTCCTCATCTATCTAGATTTCTAGTTCCTACTACTGCATAACAACTCAAAATTTTAATGGCTAAAATAATAGTTATTTCACAGATATTTCTCATGGTTCTGATGACTGAATGGGCTCAGCTATGCTGTTTTTTACTTAGAACTACACAGCTACAACAGGTGGTGGCATTGATGCCTCTATAGAAACTTCCTCCCTCCTGTCTGGTCCTTGATACTGTCAATTGAGATCTCTCCTGTCGTTATCAGCTATGACACCCACATGCAACCACTTCATAGGTTGCTTGGTTCGCTTCCTTAGAACATTATCAATATGTTTGTGTGTGTCAAAAACAAAACAAAAACAACAAAAACAACAACAACCAAAAAAAAAAAAAAACAGAAAGAAGTGACTCAAGGTTCCTCCTTCCACAATCAAAATCCACCCAGTTTCAAGGGTAAAGAACAAATACTCCCACCTCTTTTGGGGATTAGTATTAAGGAATTCAGGTTCTTCCTTATAAATCAGTCATGGTTTACATACTGGTGACAAATAATTCACATTTCTCCTGCATAAAGCATTGAGAAATCCACATGATATAAATGTTAATTGTCATACGCTGAATCAACTCATATTTGATGATCCTTCTTTCCACATCAGGCTCTTGAGAAAAGGAACTGCTTAGTCAGTTAAATTTCTATGATACTACCAGACTGAATTATTCAGTAAGACTCAAAATAAATTTCAATTTTTAATCCCTTTCTAAGACACATCAAATGTCTCATCAGTCAGGGCTATAGGTTCAAAATCATGTCATCCAGATCAAACCAAATTGAGATGGTGTTCTTGGTTTGTTTTGGGAGGAATACAGCTTCTCTGATAAGATCCCTCTCAACTTGAAGTCTCTGAACTAAAAAAGGCTAGTTATTTGCTCTGTATCCTTTGCCTACTAAATTGCTTCTATCCTGTCCAACTCTGTGACCCTGTAGACCATAGCCTTCCAGGCTCCTCTGTCCAAGGAGTTCTCCAGGCAAGAATACTGAAGTAAGCTGTCATGCCCTCCTCCAGAGGATCTTCTCAACCCAGGGATCGATCCCTTGTCTTATGTCTCCTGCATTGGCAGGTGGGTTCTATACCACTAGTGCCAACTGGGAAGCCTGTTATCTGCCCTACATAAACCCAATACAAAGTATTAATGCATGATAGCAATAAACACTGCTGTTCAAAAGGGGGAACTGACTGCATGGGAAAGTCATGAGTGTGCCACAATTCTGAAACCTGGCTGGACACACATTACCAGGTATTGGGAACAGCCTCATTCTGCTACCTTCCATGATTATCCATGGACTGTGACTCCATTTTTTGAGTTCTTGAAGCAACCCTCTAAATTATTGATCCTTTATAAGAAAACAGATTGAACTGAATAGCCTCGCTTAGTCTTTGCCTGAAATATTGGGGGTCTGAAGACATTTTAATTTTATGTTCTCTCTTTCCCTTTTTATCCAAGTTAGTGGTGCTTCCAAGAGAAACAATATCCTAACAACTTTGCGAAAGTTTTCTATAAATTTTACAGCTGTTCATTCCTTTAAATAAAGTTTACAACTGTAAATAACTACCAAACAGGCCTTTCTGGACCTTTATTTCCCAATGAATTTGCTATGGGACAAAACCCTTGAGATTCTTAGAAGCCCTATGTTTACAAAGATGATTTGTAACATATGCCCGTAAGATTCATAAAAGGTCTTTTATCTTTCTAGAGGTTTCAATGAGGCACCACTTTATATTTCTTTGAAGTCTTCACAAAGTATTTTATAGTCTCACTCTGGATGTGATCTGAGCATGGAAGGTTTTTATTACTTTTATTTTTTCTTAGAAAATTTTTGCCATCTAGAAAGGAATGAGAAAAAAAATAATTTAGAAGGTTCTATCTCTTTTTAGGTTTTTCCCCAATTTTATTACACCTTTCCCATTTTTCTCACCTGTCTATTCTCACATTTAATATATTCAACTAGAAAAAGCCATGTGGCATATTTAGTTTTTTTGCCTGGAAATCATTTTAGTTAGATTTTCAAGGTCCTTAGGTACATTCCCTAGTTTCCATGCTACTTTACATGACAGTGTCCACCAAGCTTTCTGCCAAATAGTCTTCTTCCTTCTTACTTTTCAAAACATTTCATCATTTTCCTTTAAGGTCTCGTGCCCTCCTGATCCCTTTAGATGCTTGTGTTGCTTCCCTCATGCCCTTTATGCTTTATCTAAAGCACTCTTTAACACCCTTTCAGCCACTGACCCATGTTGCAAGCTTTTGTTACAGCACTTTCATTTTTTTTGTTTGTTTAATGCTTTATTCCATTTCACAGTACTGTATTGGTTCTGCCATACATTGACATGAATCAGCCACAGGTGTACACGATCTCCCCATGCTAAAGCCCCCTCCCACCTCCCTTCCCTGCCCATCCCCCCGGTTCATCCCATACACGGGCCCCAAGCATCCTGTATCCTGTATTGAACATAGACTGGTGCTTCATCTCCCATATGATTGTATACATGTTTCGTTGTCATTCTCCCAGATCTTCCCACCCTCTCCCTCTCCCTCTGAAGCCAAAAGTCTGTTCTATACCTCTGTGTCTCTTATATTGTCTCACTTTCGGGGTCATCATTACTATCTTTCTAAATTCCATATATATGTGTCAGTATACTGTATTGGTGTTTTTCTTTCTGGCTTACTTCACTCTGTATAATCGGCTCCAGTTTCATCCATCTCATTAGAACTGTGTCAAACTTATTCTTTTTGAGGGCTGAGTAATACTCCATTGTGTATATGTACCACCACTTTCTTATCCATTCATCTGCTGATGGACATCTGGGTTGTTTCCATGTCCTGGCGATTATAAACAGTGCTGCAATGAACATTAGGGTACATGTGTCTCTTTCAGTTCAAGTTTCCTCGGTGTGTATGCCCAGCAGTGGGATTGCTGGGTCACAAGGCAGCTCTATTTGCAATTCTTTCAGGAATCTCCACACTGTTTTCCATAATGGCTGTACTAGTTTGCATTCCCACCAACAGTGTAAGAGGGTTCCCTTTTCTCCACATCCCCTCCAGCATTTATTGCTTGTAAATTTTTGGATCGCAGCCATTCTGACTGGTGTGAAGTGGTACCTCATTGTGGTCTTGATTTGCATTTCTCTGATAATGAGTGATGTTAAGCATCTTTTCATGTGTTTGTTAGCCATCCGTATGTCTTCTTTGGAGAAATGCCTGTTTAGATCTTTGTCCCATTTTTTGATTGGATCATTTATTTTTCTGGAGTTGAGGTACATAAGTTGCTTGTATATCTTTGAGATTAGTTGTTTGTCAGTTGCTTCATTTGCTATTGTTTTCTCCCATTCAGAAGGCTATCTTTTCACCTTACTTATAGTTTCCTTTGTTGTGCAGAACTTTTGATTTTAATTAGGTCCCATTTGGACTTTCAAGTACAAAAATTAGTTCAGTTATTATTGATGTGTAAGAAATCACCCCAAAAAGTAATGACATACAAAACAGTTACCAGTTAATTATAATTGTTTCTAAAGATTGACTATGCTCAGCTAGATGATTCTCACCCAGAGTCTCACATGCTTTTATACAATGAGATGGGGGCTGGGATTGCCATCACAAGAAAGACACCTCCCTTCACTTATCTTGTTGGTGATGATGGCTGTCATTTGGAATCTCATCTGGTGCTGTTGACTGGAGCATCACTATGTGGCTTCTACATGGGCTACTTGGTTTTCCAGAGGCTGATGACTGTAGTTTAGTGTAAATTTCCCAGGACAATTTAATAGAAGCTTTACCCTATCTAGCCTCAGAGGTATTTAATGTCTCTTTCTCCACAGTCAGAAGTCATTCAGATTCAAAAGGAGGATATATAGATTTTGCCTTTTGATAGAAAGAGTGCCAAAGAATTTTGGGGCATTAAAAAATAATATTAATGCCACAATGGGTATATAACAAACCAAAATTTACAAGGAAACTCTTAACATAGTTCCTCAATCCATTTTCATAAAATGCAGAGATGCTTTATTTACTGGAAATGAAGGATCTCTGTATTTACTTTGTTCTATCTGTAACAAAGATAAAGGATGTCTTTCATGGGCTTATGAGTATACTGGACACAGAAAAGAAACGATTTTCTGATTGAAGAACCTCTGCAATTGAAAAGAGAAAAAAAATGACTAAAATAATAATAATACTATATGAGACAACCAAAAATGGTGTAAAATAGCCACAATGGGAATACTAGATTGAGAAAAGAGAGAGAAAAGAACAGAAAATATGTTTGAATCAATAATGACTGAAAGCTTCTCTTTTTCAACATTATAGTGAAAGTACTAGCTAATACAAAACACAGAAGTATAAGAAATGGCATATACATTAGGAAGAAAGGAAGAAATCTTTTGTTGTTTTTTTTTGTTGTTGTTGTTCACAAATGATATGTTTATCTATGTAGAGATCCAAAAGAATCCACACAAAACATTTGGAACTAATAAGCAATTAAAATAAAGTTGCAGGATATAGGTAAGTTACAAAAGGTAATTAACTTTCCTATATACTAACAGTGAGCAATGGAATTTAAAGTTGAAAGTATAATTCCACTTACATTAATACCCACTCAAAAATACTTAGATATAAATTTTAAAATGAATATATATAAGATCTACATGAGGAGATGTTCAAACTCTGATGAAATAAATCAAAGAAAACCTAAATAAATAGTAATACATTTCATGTTCAAAGATAAGATGACTCATTATTATTAAACTTTCTGTTCTTACCAACTTGATCTATATAGATATTTTTAAATAATTTTATTTATTTATGCTGGGTCTTTGTTGCTGCATACAGGCTTTCTCCAGTTGTGGTGTGTAGGCTTTTCATTGTGGTGATTTCTCTTGTTGCAGACAACAGGCTCTAGACGCACAGGCTTCAGTTGTTGCAAAATGTAGGCTCAGGAATTGTGGCTCCCACTCTCTAGGGCATGGGATCAGTAGTTATGGCACATGGGCTCAGCTGCTCTACAGTATGTGGAATCTTCCCAGACCAGGAATTGAACCTGTGTCTCCTACATTACCAGGCAGACTTCTCTCCATTGTAATACAAGGAAAGTCCTGATGCATATAGTTGATACAATACCCTCCCCCCAAAATAAAAACCTCAGTAACTTATTTTATGGATGTTAGAAACTGATTATCAAGGTAGTATGGAGAAGCAAAAACACCTAAGGTACCAACAAAATATGGAAAAGAAAGAAAAAAGGTAGAGCACTGACACTATCCAACTTAGTATAGTAATCAGTACCATGTGGTAATAGCAAAATAATAGGCAAATAGATCAACAGAATGGAATATAGAGGTCAGAAGTACATCCACATAAACAGTCAAATAATCTTTGACCAGAGGAATAAAGGCAATGCAATGGAGAAAAGATAATGTTTCAATAAATGGTACTTGAAAACCTAGACATTCCCATGCTGAAAAAAAAACAAGAATCTATACAAACATCTTACAACTTTCACAAAAATTATCTCAAAAAAATAATAATAAATCACAGATCTAAATGTAAAACTCAAAACTATAAAGCCCCTAGAAGGAATAAATAAATAAATAAATCCTAGAAAATAACATAAGAGAAATCCTAGATAAATTTGTGTGTGGTGATATCTTTTTAAATGCAGTAACAAAGACATGATGTGTAACAGAAAGATTTTTAGAATTTACTTCTATATTATAAATCAATCTGAAAAGTAGTTCTAGTTTGGAACAAAAATATCTGGGAGCATTTTACCTTTAAAAAATAAATATGTTTTGGAAGAAAAAAAAAGAAATAATTGATAAGCTGAAATTAATTAAAATTTAAAATATCTGCTATGTGAAAGACAAGAGCACGGCAAGTCAAGTCACAGACTTGGAGATGTTTGCAAAAGACACATCTGATAAAGAAAGAATCATTCTTTAAAATATACAAAGAATTTTAAACTTAACAGTAAGAAACAACACCACCAAATGTTAAGTGAGTTAAAATGTTAAGAGACACTTCATCAAAAAAGATACATAGATGGCTAACAATGAAAGTGAAAGTGAAGTCGCCCAGTCGTGCCCAACTCTTTGCGACCCCGTGGACTGTAGCCGACCAGGCTTTTCCATCCATGGGATTCTCCAGGCAAGAATACTAGAGTGGGTTGCCATTATATTCTCCAGGGGATCTTCCTGACCCAGGGATTGAATCCAGGTCTCCCACATTGTAGGCAGAGGCTTTAACCTCTGAGCCACCAGGGAAACCCATCATATGCCATTAGGGAATTGCAAATTAAAACAATAAGATATAACTACACACCTGTTCGATTGGTCAAAATCTGAGATATTGACAACACCAAATCCTAAAATGACAGTCGAATAACAAGAACTCTAATTCACTGCTGATGAGAATGCAGAAGGTACAGCTGCTCTGGAAGACATTTTGGGAATTTTCTACAAAACTAAACAATCTCTAGCCATGTAATCTTGCCATTATTCTCCTTGATATTTACCCAAAAGAACTGAAAACTGATGTTCACACAAAGATCTGCACACAGATGTTTATAGAAGCTTTATTCATAAATACCCAAACTTGAAATAAACTAAGATGCCCTTCAGAAGGTGAAAGAACCAATAAACTGTGGGACATCCAAACAATACACTATTATCAATCAAAAATGAACGAATCTTGAAGAGATATGAATGCTTCCACATATGCTGCTGTGTTTTTGTATTAGTTGCCCAGTCACATCCTATTCTTTGTGACACCATGAACTGTAGCCCACCAGGCTTCTCTGTCCATATAACTCTCCAGACAAGAATACTAGAGTGGGTAGTCATTCCCTTCTTCAGGGGATCTTCCCAAACCAGGGGTGGAGCCCTGGTCTCCTGCATTGCAGGCAGATTCTTTACTGTCTGAGCCAGCAAGAAGCCCAACGCATATTAGCAAATGAAAGAAGCCAATCTGAAAATGCTACCAACTCTGTGATTTCAGCCACATGACCTTCTGGAAAAAAAGAAATTATGGAGACAGTAAAATTATCAGTAGTTACTAGGGTTTTCAGTGCAGGAGGAAAGATGACTAGAGCATTTTATGGCGTTGGGAATACTTTTATGATGTTAGAACTATGGAGACATGGCATCCCATATTTGTGAGAACTCCTAGGATGCACAACACCAAGAATAAACTCCAAAGTAGAGTTTATGGAATGGATCAAAGGAGGTATATCAATTGCAACAAATGTAGTACCTGCAGATATTAGTAGTAGGGGAGGGTGTGTATGTGTCAAGGTAGAGGATATGTATATCAAAAATATCTGTTCTTCCCACTTTATTTTACTGTGAACCTAAACTACTCTAAAAATTTTTCTTTTTTAAAAATGGAGGGAAAAAGTTTTTAAAAGAGTGTGTAAATGTATCTTATTTTTCTATGCATATTCATAACAATCTCAACCACTAATTTCTTAGTGAAAAAATATCTAAAGCAAATGAAATCATAATTGTGCCTAGTTAGAGCTTAAAGTAGTGAATGGCTCTATACAAGCTTGGCCCTAAGATGATCCATATTTCTCTACATTCTGAAAATAACTGCACATGCTCAACTTCTATGAAAATATAAAATATAATGATTTCAGAAACTGCCTCTGATGGTTTAAAATGTGTAAACACACAAAGTTATACACTGGAGATATTGAAATATACCTATATATGATTGAAATTCTTTAAAATTTATTCCACAAAATAAACTCATATATTTATATATTATGTTTTATTAAAGAAAAGCTTTATGTAAAGTAAAAGAGATTTATAGTGCTTTCGGATTCTGCCTGCCAGGATTTCCCCCGACAAGAATCAAAAATTTTTAAATGAGCCAGCTTTCACAAAAGGACTATAGCTCAAATGTGTTTGGATAGCCTTCTGCTTTTCCATTTGCTCCTGTTATACATCTTACAGTGACTCTCACAATAAAATCCCACAAAAATACATGAGTTAGTCATCAGGTGTGCCCACAGTAAATCTGGAAGGCAGATGGCAACATTCCTCTTCTGACTTTGCTCATTTTAGTTTCTCTTTTTTCTCTCCTTGGATCCACTTTATCCATACTTCCCCTCATATTAAAATTATTATATTTTTTAGCACTTTTGTTCTTTAATATTCCTAGAGCCAGCCTTATGACTTTTAAGTGACTTATATAACATTTTAGATTGTATACTAAGATCTGACCAGAAATGTCTTATAAGTAACAGATTATCTACTGCGTTGTACAATGAGATCTGAATAAGATGGAAAGACATATAGTTGTTTAAAAATCACCAAGTGATATTGCCAGGCATAATTTGAGGCATTTGAATTTTAAGGAAAGTAAGAAATTATAATACTATATATGGTACTAGACGTATATGCTCACCTTATATCATAGTAAGGCAAAGGGTAGCTTTAAATGTAGCTAGTATCTAGTGAAAAGTGAAAGTGATAGTCACTCAGTTGTGTCGGACTCTGTAGGACCCAAAAGACTATAGCCTGCCAGGCTCCTCTGTCCATAGAATTCTAGCAAGAACACTGGAGTTGGTTGTTATTCAATTCTCCAGGGCATTTCCCTGACCCAGGAATCAAACCCAAGTCTCTTACACTGCAGGCAGATTCTTTACCATCTGAGGCACCAGAGAAGCCCCAGTATAGGAGACTAAAGGGATTAAATGAATGTTTTAAGTCAAAGGACATGAGATAAAATCCAGATGTTTCATAAGTATATGGGAGTTTTTAAAAGTCCTATCAGTCACTTTAAAAAGTTAGAGAAGATGTTCAAGTCTCAAGTTTCAAGGTAAAAAGGAATCCCTGTCCAAAAAATTAGGAAGTAGATGTTGGCACCTATGAAAATAAATAATAAAATGACTATAGCCTTTAAAAATATTGCCCTAAGGGTTTGTATATGAAATACAGTGCTAAGAAATGCTATTAAACTATTTGACATCTTAGGAATTTCCAGTTTATCCCAGATAAATGGTCCATCACTAATTTCTGAAAAGCTGTGACATTCCTGTCTTTATCAGTCAATAATCATTGCAATAATACTTCATGACAAGACAACTCTTAACACTCATTGGTTTAAAACAATGCAATACATATTCTCTTGGGTAAAGTGGGCTGGCTCTGTGCCAGCTTGTCACGGCTGCACATGGCACATTGCAGATCTGAGAGTCTGCGTCTGTTCTGCATGCCTCTCTCCCTCCTTTGAACAATGGATGGAAAGCCATGTTTTTCTTCAAATGATTGCAGGGGCACAACCCCTCGTGATGATACACTTAAAGTTGCAACTATGTCCAATCCACTATCATGCCATTGGCCAAATCAAGTTAGTTATGTGACAAAATCCTAATTCAAACTACATAAATAAAAACACTGGTTTGTGGGGTAAACTGCAAACTGACATAGCAAAGTAAATGGATACAGAGAATACTAAATAATTGGGACCAATTAAATGGACTGGAATGGGTGAATTTAACTCAGATGACCACTATATCTACTACTGTGGGCAGGAATCTCTTAGAAGAAATGGAGTAGACATCATGGTCAACAAAAGAGTCCAAAATGCTGTATTTGGACACAATATCAAAAATGACAGAATGATCTCTGTTTCCAAGGCAAACCATTCAAAATTACAGTAATGCAAGTCTATGCACCAAACAGTAACACTGAAGAAGCTGAAGCTGACTGGTTCTATGAAGACCTACAAGACCATAACCAAAGTCAGAGTGATTATATTCTTTGCAGTCAAAGATGGAGAAGCTCTATACAGTCAGCAAAAGCAAGACCAGGAGATGACTGTGGCTCAGATCATGAACTCCTTATTGCCAAATTCACACAGAAACTGAAGAAAGTAGGGAAAGCCACTAGACCATTCAGGTATGACCTCAATCAAATCTGTTATGATTATACAGTGGAAGTGAGAAACAGAGTTAAGGTACTAGATCTGACAGATAGAGTGCTTGAAGAACTATGGACAGAGGTTCGTGACACTGTACAGGAGAAAGGGATCGAAACCATCCCCAAGGAAAAGAAATGCAAAAAGCAAAATGGCTGTCTGAGGAAGCCTTACAAATAGCTGTGAAGAGAAGAAAAGTGAAAAGTAAAGGAGAAAAGGAAAGATATAAGCATAAGAAGGCAGAGTTACAAAGAATGGCAAGAAGAGATAAGAAAGCCTTTCTCAGCGATAAATGCAAAGAAATAGAGGAAAACAACAGAATGGGAAAAACTAGAGATCTCTTCAAGAAAATTAGAGATACCAAGGGAACATTTCATGCAAAGATGGGTTTGATAAAGGACAGAAATGGTATGAACCTAACAGAAGCACAAGATATTAAGAAGAGGTCGCAGGAATACACAGAAGAACTGTACAAAAAAGAGCTAATGACCCAGATAATCACAATGGTGTGATCACTCACCTAGAGCCAGACATCCTGGAATGTGAAGTCAAGTGGGCCTTAGAAAGCATTACTATGAACAAAGCTAGTGGGAGTGATGGAATTTTAGTTGAGCTATTTCAAATCCTGAAAGATGATGCTGTGAAAGTGCTGCATTCAATATGCCAGCAAATTTGGAAAACTCAGTAGTGGCCACAGGACTGGAAAAGGTCAGTTTTCATTCAATCCCAAAGAAAGGCAATGCCAAAGAATGCTCAAACTACCGCACAGTTGCACTCCTCTCACACGTTAGTAAAGTAATACTCAAAATTCTCCAAGCAGGCTTCAGCAATACGTGAACTGTGAACTTCCAGATGTTCAAGCTGGTTTTAGAAAAGGCAGAGGAACCAGAGATCAAATAGCCAACATCTGCTGGATGATCAAAATGTAAGAGAGTTCCAGAAAAAAAAAGTCTATTTCTGCTTTATTGACTATGCCAAAGCCTTTGACTCTGTGGATCACAATAAACTGTGGAAAATTCTGAAAGAAATTAGAATACCAGACCACCTGACCTGCCTCTTGAGAAACCTATATGCAGGTTAGGTAACAACAGTTAGAACTGGACATGGAACAACAGACTGGTTCCAAATAGGGAAAGGAGTATGTCAAGGCTGTATATTATCACCATGCTTATTTAACTTCCATGCAGAGTACATCATGAGAAACGCTGGGCTGGAAGAAACACAAGCTGGAATCAAGATTGCTGGATGAAATATCAATAACCTCAGACACTACCCTTGTGGCAGAAAGTGAAGAGGAACTAAAAAGCCTCTTGATGAAAGTAAAAGAAGAGGTTGAAAAAGTTGGCTTAAAGCTCAACATTCAGAAAACTAAGATCATGGCATCTGACCCCATCATTTCATGGGAAATATATGGGGAAAGAGTGGAAACAGTGTTAGATTTTATTTTGAGGCGCTTTAAAATCACTGCAGGTGGTGATATCAGTCGTGAAATTAAAAGACGCTTACTCCTTTGAAGGAGAGTTATGACCAATCTAGATAGTATATTGAAAAGCAGAAATATTACTTTGCCAACAAAGGTCCATCTAATCAAGGCTATTGTTTTTCCAGTGGTCATGTATGGTTGTGAGAGTTGGACTGTAAAGAAAGCTGAGCACTGAAGAATTGATGCTTTTGAACTGTGGTGCTGGAAAAGACTCTTGAGAGTCCCTTGGACTACAAGGAAATCCACAGTCTATCCTAAAGGAGATCAGTCCAGGGTGTTCATTGGAAGGGCTGATGCTGAGACTGAAACTTCAATACTTTGGCCCCCTCATGCGAAGATCTGACTCATTGGAAAAGACTCTGATGCTGGGAGGGATTGGGGGCAGGAGGAGAAGGGGATGACAGAGGATGAGATGGCTGGATGGCATCACCGACTCGATGGACATGAGTTTGGGTGAACTCCGGGAGTTGGTAATGGACAAAAAGGCCTGGCATGCTGCAGTTCATGATGTCACAAAGAGTTGGACACAACTGAGTGACTGAACTGAACTGAATTGAACTGGATTCAATATACCATGGTAGTTTCTTAGAAATGCAGAAAGTACTAGAAAGCTAGTGTTAAATCCTTTTTGGATTTCATCAATTTAAGATGGCCCCAAGATGAGGCTCTTATCTCTAAGGTATTATTAAAAGATAGATTAATTTTAATTAATTTTATATAATGTCTATGTCCAGACCTTGTTTTATGAAGAAAGATGTTCACAGAGTTCTGTAAAATATCACTTTCTTAGTTCATTGGACAGCTATAACAGAATATCACAGACTGGGTAGCTCATAAACAGCAGAAATTTATTTCTTAAAGTTCTGGTACCTAGAAGTTGGAGATTAGGGTATCAGTATGGTCATGTTCTGATGAAAATCTCCTTCCTTGCTTAAGCTGCTCTCTTGCTCAGTGTGTCCTCATGTGATGCTAGAGATTAGGGAGTTCTATGGGGTCTCTTTTTGATGAATGCTTGTCCATTTGTGAAGAGCTAAACATCAATATTTTCTAACCCTTAAGACCATCATTTTGGGGGTTTCAGACTTTAACATATGAGTTAAATACATTCAGATCACAACAAAATTATTTTTTACAAATTGTCTCGATTTAGAGAATATATATCAGTCTTACATACATTTAAAGTATCTCAAGTGTTCTTCCTTCATATATCTATGTACATATATGTATAACATTGCAAAAATATATAAAAATATATTTACTAATTAAAATTGCTTTTGAGTCACCTCTATTTTTTCCAAACACACCTAGCACCAATTTTAATTATCCTCTGCTTCCCCAGTGAAAAACAGTGTTAAAAGTAAAGCTACTTGTGATGACTGGCATACAAAGGATTTCAAATCTATTCATGTGCCATAAGCATTTTTGCAATATATTGCAAACAGGTTGTAGCTGCATTGAACTAGCAATCTTATAAAATTTTTAATACCTGTCTCTTATACACATCTAGATGTGTATAAGAGACAGTGCTCAACTTCTATGAAAATATAAAATATAATGATTTCAGAAACTGCCTCTGATGGTTTAAAATGTGTAAACACACAAAGTTATACACTGGAGATATTGAAATATACCTATATATGATTGAAATTCTTTAAAATTTATTCCACAAAATAAACTCATATATTTATATATTATGTTTTATTAAAGAAAAGCTTTATGTAAAGTAAAAGAGATTTATAGTGCTTTCGGATTCTGCCTGCCAGGATTTCCCCCGACAAGAATCAAAAATTTTTAAATGAGCCAGCTTTCACAAAAGGACTATAGCTCAAATGTGTTTGGATAGCCTTCTGCTTTTCCATTTGCTCCTGTTATACATCTTACAGTGACTCTCACAATAAAATCCCACAAAAATACATGAGTTAGTCATCAGGTGTGCCCACAGTAAATCTGGAAGGCAGATGGCAACATTCCTCTTCTGACTTTGCTCATTTTAGTTTCTCTTTTTTCTCTCCTTGGATCCACTTTATCCATACTTCCCCTCATATTAAAATTATTATATTTTTTAGCACTTTTGTTCTTAGGAAAACAGCTCTTTAATAATCTGTTCCCACAGCCAAGGAAAATTAAAGTCAACACATTTTGACCAAGGTCACAATATCACAATAGTTCTCTGTATTATCAAACTATTTTAAGTTATTAATAATGTTTATATGTAGATATGTATAGTTCAGTTTGCTATATATATATATATATATAAATTTTTGAAATAAAAATCTATAGCTTAGTACACCTAAATTATTTTAGAAAGCCATAAAATTCCGAAAGAGGCAATGACTGATTCTTTAATCACTCTGCTGGTCCACAGGCATCATTTGATTATCGTGCAATACCTTGTTACATTATTGCTGATCTGTGACTATCATTACTAATAGCATTTTCCCAGAATAAAGCAGATCCTCTTCTCTCATTGACAGCTTTCTATAGATAAAAAAATCTTGTCAAATACACTTTTCTAAAATTAAAAAGAGAATGAAAGACTCTGCACAGAGCAGGTGATATCTACTCAAGGAGAGAATTCTATTTTTATGTTTCTAAAATGTATTTCTCCTTTCCTAAATGTGATACTGGACTTGCAGGAGAAGATGAAGTAAATCTAAAAGGGAATAAAACATATTTTATGTCAAATCAGACATACCAGGCCCCACATATCATGGCTCAATTTATAATAATTTTTACCCAGTTTGCAAGACTGTCTATTTGCATCTGGATTTAAGTCAGTGCTTTGATTTCTATAAATCCCCATGTTTCTAGCAGTTACAAAGATATTACTTTCCCTAACATCTTTAAGTACCTGGATTAGTTGGGATAGAATAGGTTTTTGCTTGGGTAGCAAACAACTTCAAATCTCAGTGGTTTAACACAAGCAAAGTGTGTTTTTTTTTTTTTTCCTCACTCACCAAAGCACACAAAAAAACTTCATTTAGGCAACAGGAATGCAGATTGCTTTCATCTGTGGCTCCGTCAGCTCAGAAAGTGGGTTTCTCCAAGACACCTGCTGCCAAGGAAGAGAAAGTCTGAATAATCACACAGTCAGTGTCCATTGCTTCTGACCAAGAGTGACAAATGTCCTGTGCGCTCATGACTCACTTGTCAAAAATAATCACAGGATGTGCTTAACAAACTAGGAAGTGTGGTTTTCCATGTGCCCAAGCACAAGCAAGATGACATGGGATCAGACAAACACATTCTTTTTTTGTCAGTCACATTACTCAATATATGCTGTAAATCAGTCATTAAAAAGAATGAAACAGTTCCATCTGCAGCAATGTGGATGGACCTAGAGATTGTCATACTTACATGAAGAAAGTCAGAAAGAGAAGGATAAATATATATTACTCATATATGGAATCTAATTTTTTTTAAAGATACAAATGAAATAATTTACAAAATAAAAGTAGACATACATATTGAAAATAAACATGGTTAAGAAGAGAGGACTGTGGTGAGGGAGCGCTAATTCAGAAGCTTGGAATGCATAAACACTATTATATATAAGATAGATAACCAACCAGGACCTACTCTATAGCACAGGGAAATTTACTGAATATTCTGTGATAAATTAAATGAGAATAGAATCCAAAAAAAGAGTGCACTATGTGCATATATGTGTGCATATATATATATATACATATATATATATATAACTGATTCACTTTGTTGTACACCTGAACTTAACACACATTGTACATCAACTATACTCCAATAAAATTAAAATATTTTTTAAAGATATGTAAGACAAGATTCAGAATTCCTGGGTTTAGTGAGTAGCTTGACTATATTTAAATTTCCTCGCAGGCCAAATTAATATATTGGACTGAATGATCTTTGGTTTTTCCTCAGTTAAATGCTCCTCATTCTCTACTGTTAGGAAAGAAGCTCTCTCATTTTCTGTTGTACTATAATCATTAGTCTTTAGAGAGATTGACAAGTGTCATATATTATAATAGCAGGATCAGCAGTATTTGAGGAATGATTATACCACCTGGGGCTGGAAAGAAAATGTCAGTGTTAAGAAAATTGTTCAATCGAGTATTTTTCCATATGAGTTGTATTAATATATGAAATAGAGCATAGGATGAGGGAAAATCATCATTGGGCACCATAGGATGAGGGAAAATCATCATTGGGCACTTATACTTTTACAGGAGTAGCCATGCAAGCTGATGAATTTTGACTGAAATAACCATCACTTTTGAGCATTTGGAGACTACTTTCCTATCTCTCTCCTGATTGCTTCCTGGCCCAGGTGTAGTCCACATACAGAGGTAGGGTGCAGACAGTCTGAGGCAGTAGGAGGGATGTTAAAGCAGGTCTCGGATCATAGTGTTGCATTCACCAGTTTGATAGCCTAGTGTTTCCTATATGATATTGAGATTGACATTTTTTAAAATGATAAACCCACTGAACTTACAAACAGGGAGTAAACTTTACAACATAGGCAATTTATTAGTAAGTTTCTGCTCAATGAAGGAACTCATAACTTAGCTCACATTCTAGTCAGTAAAGGTCAAAATTCCTCCCATTGTCATTGACCAGCAGAATGTAGAAAAGGACACACACAAAACAAAACCATAGTACAGCTGTGCTACAGTAGCAGGAAAGCCAGATACTACTACTTTGAAATATAAATCAAGCAGCCAATATGTAGCAGAGCCTCCTGAAGCAGACAAATCTATCTATCTATCTATCTATCTATCTATATATATATCAATTAATTGATATGATTTTTGGTTCAGATAAATGACTAGGTTAAGTAAAAGGAAGAGGCCCTAAAAAAGAAAAATATCAGTATCATTCCTAAAAACTGTGTAGTAGTTTTCACTAGTTATTTGTAAAAAGGCACTGAATGTTGATACTACAAAGCTTCATGGTATAGTGGGAGGTACTGAGGTCATGGCACTAGTGGTAAAGAACCCATCTGCCTGTGTAGGAGACATAAGAATGGAATGTTCTGTCCTTGGGTTGGGAAGATCCTCTGGTGGAGCATATGGCGACTCCAGTATTCTTGTCTGGAGAATCTCATGGACAGAGGAGCCTGGCGGGCTAATGCCCATAGGGTCACACAGAGTCAGACACTACTGAAGCAACTTAGCTTCAGTCACACTCAGGCACACTCAGACATAGAAAAAATATTATGATATATATAATTTTCATATATAATATAGATTCAGTCTTCAGTCTTCCTTAGCAAAAGACTATACACACTTATTCACGTTCAGTTCAGTTCAGTCACTCAGTCGTGTCTAACTTTTTGCAACCTCATGGACTACAGCACACCAGACTTCCCTGTCCATCACCAACTCCCAGAGATTCCTCAGACTTCTGTCCATTGAGTTGGTGATGCCATCCAATCATCTCATCCTCTGTCACCCTGCTCTCCTCCCACCTTCAATCTTTCCCAGCATCACAGTCTTTTCAAATGAGTCAGTTCTTCACATCAGCTGGCCAAAGTACTAGAGTTTCAGCTTTAGCACCAGTCCTTCCAGTGAATATTCAGGACTGATTTTCTTTAGGATGAACTGGTTGGATCTCCTTGCTGTCCAAGGGACTCTCCAACACCACAGTTCAAAAGCATCAATTCTTCAGCACTCAGCTTTTTTTTTTATAGTCCAGCTCTCACATCCATACATGATCACTGGAAAAACCAAAGCTTTGACTAGACGGACTTTGTTGGCAAAGTAACATCTCTGCTTTTTAATATACTGTCTGCTGCTGCTGCTGCTAAGTCGCTTCAGTCATGTCTGACTCTGTGCGACCTCATAGATGGCAGCCTACCAGGCTCCGTCCCTGGGACTCTCCAGGCAAGAACACTGGAGGGGGTTGCCATTTCCTTCTCCAGTGTATGAAAGTGAAAAGTGAAAGTGAAGTCACTCAGTCGTGTCTGACTCTTTGCGACCCCATGGACTGCAGCCCACCAGTCTCCTCCGTCCATGGGATTTTCCAGGCAACAGTACTGGAATGGGGTGCCGTTGCCTTCTCCGAATATACTAAGTTGGTCATAACTTTTCTTCCAAAGAGCAAGTGTCTTTTTATTTCATGGCTGCAGTCACCATCTGCAGTGATTTTTAAGCCCCCAAAATAAAGTCTGTCACTGTTTTCATTGTTTGCCCATCTATTTGAGATGAAGTGATGGGACCAGATGCCATGATCTTAGTATTCTGAATACTGAGTTTTAAGCCAGTTTTTTCACTCTCTTTCACTTTCATGTTCATCAGATCCAAATTTGAAGAACTCAGTCAGTTATTGTTACAAGCAGATGTCTCACCTTAAGATTGAATAAATAATCTTAGGCAACAAGGGTAAGAAAATGAGATGCACAGAAATTTTTACAGGGTATTATCTTAGCTAGGCTATTTTCTCATAGGCTTAACTTACTTTCTCCTGGATTTTCTTTAGTCTTTCACAGGTAGTTACTGTTTTCCCTTTGGAATTAATCTTATTACTTAACTCTAAACTTTTGTGTAAACCTCAGGCTCAGTTCTTGAATCTGTTTTGTTTTTTTTTCTTAATTTGATACATACTCCCTGGTGGTTCAGACGGTAATGTGTCTGGCCACAATGCCGGAGACCTGGGTTCAATCCCTGGGTTAGGAAAATACCCAGAGAAGGAAATGGCAACCCATTCCAGTATTCTTGCCTAGGAAATACCATGGACAGAGGAAGCTGGTGGGCTATAGTCCACGAGGTCACAAAGAGTCGGACACAACTGAGTGACTTCATCTTCACCCTACAATCTATCCTGTTTCATGGTTTTAAAAACAATGTATATGATAACTCTCAAGTTTGTATCTCCTTCCTAAACCTCTTCTCTCAGGTTTGGACCCAAATATCTAATGGCTCACCAGGTAACTACTTCAATAACTAAAATGATCTCAAATTTAATGTGTTCAAAACTGCATACAGATTTCCACTCCATCCCATATTGTTCTTCTCCCTGTCTTCTATTCTTGGGCAAACAGCAATCCAACCCTTCTAGCTTATAATGTAAAGCAAAGCTTGGAGTCACACTAGAGATGTCTCTTCTGACAACCGACAAGCCACATCCAGTTCAATTTCACCTTTCAAAATAGATTCAGATTCTGACTCCCTCTCAGGACTACTGATGCGATCACTCTAGTCTAAGCCATTCTTATTCTAATCTAAATGACTACAATTGTCTTTTAATGTGGGCACCCTATACCATGCCTGAAATATAGTTAGTACTTTTCTCCTACCTATTATTCACGGCTTCTTTTTCATTTTCCTAGTTTCTCCATTGATTTGATCTTTGAGCCTTTAGTTATTTGGATTCATATTAATATTCATAGATCCTTTTAATTCATAGATCCTTCTAATCCTTTTAATTATCACCAAGGCATTATGATAGTTTTAAACATCACTGAGTTTATGCAACACACAAGCAAAAATGTGTGTCACCGAAGCTAAAATTATGTCTTGAGCATCTGTCTCACTGTAGATTATATCATATTTGTTTCTCAACAAAAGATAATGTTAGAAAACATCCAACTGTGTTTTTCATAGATTATTTAAAAACCTGCTTCTATATCTTTGACAAATTGCATTCTTCATACATTAATAGTACCTTCTGTGAAGTGAAAATCATTTTTAAAATTTACCTGGAAATAAATCAGTGAAATAAACAGTAAAAAAAAAAAAAAAGTTCCTTTTCATTTTCCTCCAACTACTTGGGGCCCCTGGATCAGAAACCCTCAATATGAGGGTTAAGAGAATATGTTGCCTCATCAGTTTAGGAGCAACGCCCCTTATCAGCTCAGAAGCAGTTATGGAATGAGAACGATGCCCCTTTCCCTAGGCAACATAATTCTCCTAAAAGAAAATGGGGAAATGAGAGTGTATCAGGCAGGAAGGCCAGGGGTCTCTAAATGGAGGATATAGGAGAAGGCAATGGCAACCCACTCCAGTACTCTTGACTGGAAAATCCCATGGACAGAGGAGCCTGGTAGGCTGCGGTCCATGAGGTCGCTAAGAGTCGGACACGACTGAGCAACTTCACTTTCACTTTCACTTTCCTTTTCATTTTACCTAGAAAACTTGGCAAATTGACATTTCTGATGTGTCCAAATATAAATTATAAATTTTCCATTTTTGGGAAAAAGAATGGCCTTTTTCCAAAACTTCTTAATAAATTTTGATGTTTACCTAAGGGAGAAATTATGTCACCATGTTTTATCTTTATATAAAAATGAATGTTTTAAGATTGTTTAGTGTGAGATCTTTATGACTCAGTGGAGTCAATACTGCAGTTAAGAAGTAAATTTTCAGTTAAACTTAGTGGGTAGATGATCTTTTCAGTGGCAACATTGAGGAAGCTAAATTTTCACTTGTAAAAATTTATGTTCACAAATTAACACTTGTAAAAAGTATATAGGAAACAACAAATCTACACATGAAGGTACAGGGACTAGAACAATTGACAAAGACTAGAATAATGGCCATTCACCATTTATTGAACAGTAGCCTGATAACTGGCTTTAATGCTTGACAAGTTATTATCAAGGTGTCATCCAGTTATTATAACAATATTTAGACACATGTCCATTTAATAGCCATATCCACTCTTAAAATAATGGTCATAATTTAATTTATGAACATGAATTTTATAAAACACTTTTTTATCACACACTATTTTATGTAATCTGCAAGTAGTTAACCATGTTCAATACAAGACAATTGAAATCTACAGGGAGCAAACTAATATTCCAATTTTAACCAGGTAAGTGAAAATTCAACCTCTAAAGATCATGCTTGGATAAAAATTTTTAAAAGTTTTTAAAATAGGAGATATCTCAATGGTTAAAAAAAAAAAATCAGCAAGACAGCAGAATAGGAGTTCTATGTAGTTTCCTACGTTTTTGCCCACAAGGAACACCAATTTTGGCAATTGCCTGTGAGTAAGAATTCCCTTGTTGAAGCCTAAAGATCCAGTGAAGAAGCTCTAGCACAACATCAGAATAAGAATATTTATGACTGTGCATGCTGAAAAGGGTAAGAGGAATGTTTTCACTTGCATCATCACCCTGTTCCCACCATAGTGCCTCCTTTTTGCCTTTAGAAGATTGCCTACCCACTTAAGCTAATTAGGGATTTTATTCTTAACTCCAATATTAACATTGTTGAGTTCTAAAAGTTCACATTATACCTCTTGAAATGCAAATTTTATATAAAAGATGGCAATTACAGACTTAAAATAACTTGTGCAAAGACAAAGTGTCTCAGCCCACCATCTCACCCATCTGGCAAGATGAGAGCATGTAATTGAGGACCTGGCTTCCTCAACTGTGCAGGATGCTTCCAAAGATGCCCACTTTTCTTTTGCTCCATCCAAAACACTGAGATAAGCTGCACAATGGGGTTGAGAAAGAGCTGGGATAACAGCAGCACAGGGCTTCCCTGGTAGCTCAGTGGTAAAGAATCTGCTGCTAATGCAGAAGACAGTTCCAGGAAATACCTGAAGAAGGAAATGGCAACTTACTCTAGTATTCTTGCCTAGAAGACCCCATGGAGCCTGGCATGCTACAGTCTATGGGCTCACAAAGAGTTGGGCATGACTTAGTGACTGAACAACAAGAATAGCAGCAGCAGCAAGAGCTCTCAGAGAGCATGGAAGGGGCATGTATCTTGCTAAGTGCTTCGTGGAGGCAACCAAGAGGGCTGCCCACAAGTCTCTGGGGATTTCTCACCTTCAGATTCCCCAGCAGTAGCTCATGTGCCTGATGCACAATGAGGCAAAGCCAACTGAAACACTGGAGTTTGGAGCAGATAGAGGTTTATTGCAGGGCCATGCAAGGAAAACAGGTGGCTCAAAATCTTGAGTTCCCCAAAGGGTTTCAGCAAAACACTTTTAAAAGCCTGTTGTTGGGAGGGAGTGTCCCCAGAATGTGTGATCAGCTTGTGCACAATTCTCTGACTGGTTGACGTTGAGGTAACCAGGAGGTGTCACAGGGACTAACATTATCAATCTTCAGGTGCCAGTAGTCCATAGGTCATCAAGTAGTTAATTTGGATGTAATATTACCATCTACAAAAACAACTCAGGGAACATGCATCAGATAATATTATCTAGGTCCTTCAGAGAGAAACTAAAGTGGAGGATATGGGTGAAGGCCTTTCCCAAGGGCCCATGGGGTCTTGCTTAGTTTCAGCTACCCTCAATGTGCCATATCATTCGCCCACACATTTTGGCCAGCTCCCAGATTATGCCTTGTAAACTGTGAATATAAAGCATCTCAGAGAGGTGGTTATTGTGCCCATGAAGCCACTCTGCAGGATTGAGGGGATGGCACACAAACTTGAGGATTTAGGTAGCACACTCCAAAGGAAGCAAATGGGAGACTCAGTATTGGGCTTGGCTTTGCAGGACTGAAGGAAGATGTGCAAGTTTAACAATACCCCATGAAAAGGGGACAAAGTCAATGTATGGCAGAACCAATACAGTACTGTGAAATGGAATAAGCATTAAACAAAAATTAAAAAAATAAAATTAAATTAAATTAAATTAAAAAAAAAAAAGAAAGTGGGGCAGGCACTCCCACAGAAAAGATCAAGAAAGACTCAGAATTCCTAGTAAGGCTAACCATTTTTTGTCTTTTTCTTCCAAAGTCAGTCAGTAAAGACTAGAGGAGATGACTATTTGTTCAAATGCAAAGTCAGCAATACAAGACTCCCCAAAATATAATAAACCAAAGAAACATGACAACACCAAAGGAACACAATATTTGTCCAGCAATGAACTCAAAACAAAAGGATATCTGTGATTTGTTTGCTTGCAAAACCAATACAATATTGTAAAGTAATTAACCTCCAATTAAAATAAATAAATTTATATTAAAAATTTAGTTTATATTAAATTTTTAAATTTATATTTAAAAATAGTTATTTAAAGGAAGATTAGTGAACTAGAAAGTAAACCCAGAAAGAGAGATAGAAATCATGTAAATAACCAAACAGAAAATCTGAAGTCAAAGAATACAATAAATGAATTGGAAAATGCAATAGAATCAACCCCAGAGTTGTCAAACAGAACAACCTAGGGACTTAAAAACAGGTAATTTGATAATCTACTCAATGGAGAACAACAACAAAAAGATTTAAAAAGGCTTAAAGCTTATGTAAAATATGTGATACCATCCAGCAAAATAATTTACACATTATTAAAAGCCCAAAAGGAGAGGAGAAAGAAGCAGCACCTTATTTAGAGAAGTAATGTCTAAGAACTTTCCAAATCTGAGGAAAGGTTGGGACTTCCAAGTTCATGAAGCTTACAGGTCCCAAAATAGATTCAGGCCAAGGAAATTTTTCTAAGACATAATCTAATAAAACTCTCAAATCAAAGATGGAGAGATAATTTTAAAAACAGCAAGAGTGAAACATTCCTCATGTGAAAAGAAATCCCCATAAGACTGTTAGCAGATTTCTCAGCAGAAAAGTTGCAGGCCAAGAGAGAATGGAGTTATATACTAAAATAGTAGGGGAAATACCAAATAAGAATTGTTTACTTGACAAAATGGTACTTCAGAATTTTAAGAGCTATAGAAGCTTTCCCAGAGAAACAAAAGCTGAGGAATTTCATCACCACTAGACTTGACTTACAAGAAATACAGAAAGGAGTTCTTCAACTGAAAAGAAATGACAGTAAGAACATGAAAACACGTGAAATATTAAAGCATACTGGTAAAGTTAATCACATAGTCCAATTCAGAATATTTTAACAGTGTAATATGGTGGTGATTGGAGAAGGAAATGGTAACCCACTCCAGTATTCTTGCCTGAAGAATCCCAGGGATGGGGGAGCCTGGTGGGCTGCCGTCTATGGGGTCACACAGAGTCAGACACAACTGAAGCGACTTAGCAGCATGGTCATATAATAATTATAGTATAAATGTTAAAGGACCAAAGTATTAAAATAACTACAACTACAAGTTTTTGATGAATACACAATATAAAAAGTTGTGACTTCAGAAATATAAAATGTCTGTGGAGGAGAAGGAAAAGGATAGAATTTTATATTTTATCAAAATTAAGTTGCTATCAACTTAAAATAGACTGCTATAATTTTAAGATGTTTTATGTAAGCCTCATGGTAACCACAAAAGAAATGCCTACAATAGATATACAATGATAAGGAAAAGAGAATCAAATTGGTGATTCTAAAGAAAGAACAAGACAGGAAGAAAGGAGCAAAAGACTCTAAAACAGCCAGAAAGCAATTAATAAGATTGCATTAATAAGCTCTTATCAATCAATATTGCATTCAATGTAAGTAGATTAAAATTTCCAAACAAAAACCTAGAGTGGATGAAAGAATTTAAAAAAATACCCAATTATATTTTGCCCACAAGAGACTCAGCACAATTAAAGGACAATGAAAATAAAGGGATAGAAAAATTCATGTGTCAAAGATGAAAATTAACCTTTATCTTACACCACTCACAAAAATCAATTCAAAATTTATCAAAGACCTGAACATAAGTATGGAAACCATAAAACTCCTAGAAGAAAACATAGGGTGTAAGTTTCTTGACTTAGGGGTTGGCAATGATTTTTTTTGATTAGACATCATCAAAAGAAAAAATAAATAATTGGGGCTACATTAAACTAAAAAGCTTATCCATAGCAAATGAAACCACCAACAAAATAGAATTAAAGAAAAAATATATATACCCCTGAAAACAAAATTAGTGTTTTGAAGAGATATCTACACTCCCATGTAACATTACTCAGAATAGAGAAGATGTGTAAACAGCTTAAAGATCTATTGATAGATGAATAAATAAAAAAGATGTGGTACACACAGAAACACACTAAGATAGTATTCAGTCATGAAAAAAAAGGAACTCCTGCCATTTGCAACAATATGGATGAATCTGGAGGACATTATGCTAAGTGAAATAAATCAGACAGAGAAATCAAATACTGTATAACACCACTCACACATGAAATCTAAATTTAAAACAGCAAATTTATAAAAACAGAGTAAAATTATGGATATTAGGGGCTAGAGTGGAGTAATAAGGAGATGCCTTCAGTTAAAAAAATGAATAAGTGCTGGGAGTCTAACATACAGCATGGTGGTTGTAGTTAATGATGCTGTATTGTATGCTTGAAATTTGCTAAGAGGGAGGATCTGAAGTGTCCTTACCACAAGGGAAAAAAAAAAAAAAAAAAACCTCTAAAGTTGAGTTAAAACTCGCATTCAGAAAACTAAGATCATAGCATCTGGTCCCATCGTTTCACAGCAAATAGATGGGGAAACAGTGGAAACAGTGACAAACTTTATTTTGGCGGGCTCCAAAATCACTGCAGATGGTGACTGTAGCCATGAAATGAAAAGACACTTGTTCTTTGGAAGAAAAGTTATGACCAACCTAGATTACTTTGCCAACAAAGCTCCATCTAGTCAAATCTGTATCTTTTCCAGTAGTCATGTATGGATGTGAGAGTTCGACTGTAAAGAAAGCTGAGTGCTGAAGAATTGATGCTTTTGAACTGTGGTGTTGGAGAAGACTTTTGAGAGTCCCTCAGACAGCAAGGAGATCAAACTAGTCCATCCTAAAGGAAATCAGTCCTTAATATTCATTGGAAGGACTGATGTTGAAGGTGAAAGTCCCAATATTTTGACCACCTGATGTGAAGAACTGACTAATTTGAAAAGACTCTGATGCTGGGAAAGATTGAAGGCAGAAGAAGACGACAGCAGAAGATGAGATGGTTGCTTTGTGTCACCGACTTAACAGACATGAGTTTGAGTAAACTCTGGTGATAGATATGGAGGCCTGGGGTGCTGCAGTCCATGGAGTTGCAAACAGTCGGAGATACTGAGTGACTGAACTGAAATGATGTGAGGTGATGGATGTGTTAATTAATCTGATTGTGGTAATCCTTTCACAGAGTATGTTTATAACCAATCACCACTGGTGGTTTAGTCGCTAAGTCATGTTCGACTCTTGTGATCCCATGGACAGTAGCCTGCCAGACTCCTCTGCTCATGGTATTCTCCAGGCAAGAATACTGGAGTGGGTTGCCATTTCTTTCTCCAGTACACTTTAAACATTGACAATTATATTTGTCAATTATACTACAAGAAGATTGGAGAAATATTAAAAGAGGAGGTGTCTGAAATAATAATTCTGAAATTTGGAGTGAAGAGCTGAAGTCTGATATACCAAATTAGGAGATAATGTAAACTTGTCTCTTAAAAGATAGAATAAGAAAATATTAAAAGCAATCTTTATTTTAGATATAGATGGCCCATGCCTCAGACAGTGAGAAAAAGAACATTTCTGGGACAGGAATATCAGACTCATAAATCATATAAAATCATTCATTACATCTATTAGCAATATGCACTAAAGATGCTAATTAGCAATTTATCAGTCAATGTCTAATTAGGGAAAAAATTCAAGGTATTTCAAACAGAGTGGATATTGAGTTCAACAATTTGTTACATAGATGTTATTAAGGATGAAAGATCAAACAAAAAGCTGAGGTAGGTCAGGTCTCCCCAAGACCAAACTCAGGACCCATGATTCACCAGAACAATTCACAGAATTCAGGAAAGCTGTTATTCTTGTGGTTATGTTTTATTAGAGTAGAATATAGATTAAAATTTTCAAAGTGAAAAGATGGAGCCCATGAGAATCCGACACATGTTCCCTGTGTCGTCTCCTAGCAAAATCATATAAATACACTTCATTCTCCTCATCATGAAGCATGAGAACATGGGCAGAGCGTTGTTACTGAGGAAGCTCACCAAGTCCTGTGAAACCAAGCAAGACACTGTGGGGATCCTGGGCACAGAGCCCTTCTGTCTCCCATTTCTGTTTGTAGGGAATAAACTCCAGCCTCTATGAGCTTCTTTGAATCCCAAAGAGGGGTTTGAACAGTTACTAATCAGGAAAGGAAGAGGATGCACAGACAAGGGAAGAGTAGCCAAGAGATAAGGGTGCAGCCTTGGGGCAGGGTCCTGGTTCCTCCTCAGGTGATACACATAACAATATCTTTGAGCTCTTCTGTAAAAGTAACCACCACCACTCCCTCGCCCTGCAACAAATGCAAGATATTAGCTACTGGATGATGGTAAGTATCTTTCTGGCATTAAGCATATGCCAGAGAAGGTCAGTTGATAACTTTGAGAATCAGAAAAGTTCATCAGGATACCACCTGAGGCCAGCTTAAAGGAATGCAGGCCCTGAACACACCCTGAGCCTTATAGCAACATTGCCCTTGAACACTGCTATAAAACTCCTCACCAGATCTCCTGGGTTGGGACACAGTCTTTCAGGGCTTCAGCCTGTTGTGTTCCTTTTGCCTGGCAAAGCAGTAAAATTATTCTTTTCGACTTCATCCTATACTCTGTCTCCAAGATTCAATTCAGCACTGGTACACAGAGTCCAACTTTTCAGCAGCACTTGGTGTAAAAGGATTTTTAGGGAGTCAGGCAGGCAAGCACCCAGGGTAAACTCAGCATTTGTTAGCATAGACTGTTTAATCAAACTGCTACCTCAAGCCCCATAGTCTCAGACATACAGAAACAATTGTTTACCCTAAATCACAATGTTAGTACAAACTATCCGATCAAAGTTATTTCATGCTCCAAGACCTCAGACATGTAAAAATAATCATATCAGGCATAATATTTCAAGACCTCAGAACTCGTTTTTTATAATATTCAGGCTTTCCTGTGAATATGCAGACCCGTTGATTGAATCCTTTTCTGCACATGAGATAGTGCAGATAAAGTGATTACCGAAGGTAGCAACTTCTACCTCCAGGACTGGAGACTCACTCCCTCCATATAGCTGGTGCTTAGATGGATTGGTGAGGTAAAGGTAGGGGAATGTGAACCTGGAGCTTGGAACCACTGAAGGAGGTGGAATTGCTTGGTCCTCGTCTCTTTGAGGGTCTGCAGAACAGCTGGTGCTGTAAGTGCCCAAAGGAAATGGAGCTGCAGTATCCATGCTGTGGAATAACACTATTGAAAACTGAAAATAAGAAGTCTCAGGACATCCCTGGTGATCCAGTTGTAAAGAATCCACCTTGCAACATGGGTTCAGTCCCTAGTCAGTGAACTAAGACCCCACATATCACAGAGCAACTATGCCCATGTGCTGCAACTATGGAGCCCACATGCTCCAGAGCCTGCACCATAGCTAAAGAAACCATGAGCCACAACAAAAAAAATCCCACATGGGGCAATGAAGATCTTGTGTGCCCCAAGACATGATGTAGCCAAAAATAAATCAGTAAATAAATATTGTTTTTTAAAACCTTTTTTAGAAAACTTAAATATTGCTTTTTTTTAAAAAGGCAGTCACCTGTGGTGGATTGATTCATGTTGATGTATGGCAATACCAATACAATATTGTAAGGTAATTAACCTTCAATTAAAATAAATTTATGGGAAAAAAAAGAAAACTAAATTTAAAAAAAAAAGGCAGTCTCTTCTCTCCTCTACCCACCATCTCATTTCCCTTTGATGGCTGTTTTAGTTACTTCTCTGTATTGCCTTCCTAGCAAGAGAGTCTGATATTTAGTATAAAGTTTTCTACTTGAGCAGAAAGCCAGCAGAAACTTGATAGTAAATAAGCATCACACTAACCTATAGAAAATTACTACTTAGCAATACAATCCTCTCAACTTAAACATTTACTTACTTCAAAACCAGGAGTCTTTCCACTGTATCATAACAGAGTTGGCACCAGGAGTAGACAGCGTGGTTTAGATCACCAAAGGAGTATACCCTTCCATTTTTACAGGAAAGGATCTTTAAAATTAGATTTTCTAATATAATTAAAAATTGAGAGAAAATACTAGAAATCTTGGATTCTTATCAATTTTTTATATGACCTTAGTTGACTCACAATTATCCCTGGTTTCAGTATCCTTACCAATAAAGGGAAAAAAAGGAAATATGAGTTCATTTTCAAATTAATATCTGAAATAACCCAATGAGGACTAGGAAACTCAATTTGGTAAATTGGCAATGCTTTGAATTCACATTTTTTTCTAACTGTTCTGTATGAGTTGACCAGCTTCTTTTGCTTTAATTAGAGCATGCTATGGAAAATTCAATTAGTCTTTGCTCTGTAGGTGGTGACTGGGGAGCAGAGAGATCAGGAGAGTACCACCTGCTCAGTATCACTCATGGATGCTTTCTTTTGCTAAAGATGAATGTCTTTACGTGAAAAGACCATCTGTTGTCATAACCTGCCCACGATCTATTTGGAGGCAATATATAATTGCTGTTGCTGCATATTAAAGACACATTTTTTTCCAAGCTTCCACCTGTAAAATGTCTTCAGGACATATTTACCTGTGTCAGTCCTTTGTTTGTGGAAAATAACTTCAATTCTGGAGTTTAGGTGATAGATAACATCATCTAGAGAGACATAGAACTTGTTAAGTCTTTCCATGGTTTTGACACATTTAGCACAATGTGAAGCAGCATCTCTGAATCTGGGCCTGGAGGATTAAGTTTCCTCAGTACTTGTGTTACCACAATGTTGCACAGTTTTCTCTAATACAAATCTCCAGTTTCCTCTCACTAAGGAATGGATCATAACTCTTTACTCAAGTGGCTATTTTCTTCCATTTCTAGATTCCTCATTGTGCATGTGCTTTAGAGGCTGGAATTCTTTGTTGTTTTAACTTATTCCTAGAAAAATAATTACTCTATAATTGATTTGGAAGATAACTATATTGCACAGGAATTTAATATGTTTCTTGCTGTTACTGCTAAGTCACTTCAGTTGTGTCTGACTCTGTGTGACCCCATAGACGGCAGCCCACCATGCTCTGCCATCCCTGGGAGTCTCCAGGCAAGAACACTGGAGTGGGTTGGCATTTCCTTCTCCAGTGCATGAAAGTGAAACTGAAGTTGCTCAGTCATGTCTGACTTTTCACGACTCTATGGACTGGAGCCTACTAGGCTCTTCCATCCATGGGATTTTCCAGGTAAAAATATTGGAGTGGGTTGCCATTGCCTTCTCTAATACGTTTTTTGTGTGGTATCAAATTCTCAACTGCCTCCTTCTCACTCCAGTAGTAACTTGGGACTTTTCTGTTTAACTTCACCTCATAATTAACAGGTAACACATGCAGAATTGATTTTTGAATCACTGATGACAAAGAGAAAAAAATTGAAAAATATTATTTATGTCTTCATATCAACCATATGTTTCCATTTTTTAAAGTGGGGATAAAATGGTATTCTTCCAAGTTCAGTTCAGTTCAGTTGCTCAGCCATGTCCAATTCTTTGTGACCCCACAAATCACAGCACGCCAGGCCTCCCTGTCCATCACCAATTCCTGGAGTTCACCCAGACTCACGTCCATCGACTTAGTGATGCCATCCAGCCATCTCATCCTCTGTTGTCCCCTTCTCCTCCTACCCCCAATCCCTCCCAGCATTGGAGTCTTTTCCAATGAGTCAACTCTTCACATGAAGTGGTCAGAGTACTGGAGTCTCAGCCTTAGCATCATTCCTTCCACAGAAATGGAAGGAATGATGGGCTGATCTCCTTCAGAATGGACTGGTTGGATCTCCTTGCAGTCGAAGGGACTCTCAAGACTCTTCTCCAATGCCACTATTCAAAAGCATCAATTCTTCAGCGCTTAGCCTTCTTCAGAATCCAACTCTCACATCCATACATGACTACTGGAAAAAGCATAGTCTTGACTAGATGGACCTTTGTTGGCAAAGTAATGTCTCTGCTTTTGAATATACTATCTAGGTTGGTCATAACTTTTCTTCCAAGGAGTAACCGTCTTTTCATTTCATGGCTCTGCAGTCACCATCTGCAGTGATTTTGGAGCTCCCGAAAATAAAGTCTGACACTGTTTCTCCATCTATTTCCCATGAAGTGATGGGATCAGATGCCATGATCTTAGTTTTCTGAATATTGAGCTTTCAGCCAACTTTTTCACTCTCCTCTTTCACTTTCATCAAGAGGTTTTTTTAGTTCCTCTTCACTTTCTGCCATAAGGGTGGTGTCATCTGCATATCTGAGGTTATTAATATTTCTCCTGGAAATCTTGATTCCAGCTTGTGTTTCTTCCAATCCAGCGTTCTTCATGATGTACCCTGCATATAAATTAAATAAGCAGGGTGACAATATACAGCTTTGACATACTCCTTTTCCTATTTGGAACCAGTCTGTTGTTCCATGTCCAGTTCTAACTGTTGCTTCCTGACCTGCATACAGATTTCTCAAGAGGCAGGTCAGGTGGTCTGGTATCTCAGAATTGTCCACAGTTTATTGTGATACACACAGTCAAAGGCTTTGGCATAGTCAATGAAGCAGAAGTAGCTGTTTTGCTGAAACTCTCTTGCTTTTCGATGATCCAGTGGATGTTGTCAAGTTGGTCACTGGTTCCGCTGCCTTTTCTAAAACCAGTTTGAACATTTGGAAGTTCATGGTTCACGTATTGCTGAAGCCTGGCTTGGAGAATTTTCAGCATGACTTTATTAGCATGTGAGATGAGTGCAATTATGTGGTAGTCTGAGCATTTTTTGCCATTGCCTTTCTTTGGGATTGGAAAGAAAACTGACCTTTTCCAGTCCTGTGGCCACCGCTGAGTTTTCCAAATTTGCTGGCATATTGAATGCAGCACTTTCACAGCATCATCTTTCAGGATTTCAAATAGCTCAAGTGGAATTCCATCACTTCCACTGGCTTTGTTCATAGTGATGCTTCCTAAGGCCCACTTGATTTCACATTCCAGGATATCTGGCTCTAGGTGAATGATGACACCACTGTACATCTGTCTTAGTATCTCCTAAAATAACTAAGACACTGTGATAGTATCACCCTTATGGAACAATGTATGTGTGCTGTGCTCAGTTGCTCACTCATGTCTGACTCTGCAACACCATGGACTATAGCCCGCCAGGCTCCTCAGCTCATGGAACTTTCCAGGGCAGAATACTGAAGTGGGTTGCCATTTCCTACTCCAAAGTATCTTCCTGACTCAGGGATCGAACCTGCATCTCTTGTGACTCTGGCATTAATAGGCAGAATTTTTATCACTAGCACCACCTGGGAAGCCCCTTATGGCATACTAACATGTTTCAATTTGTAGAGCCTTTAGTGAAAATTGACATAAGTGAGAGGATTGAGACATAAGTAAAAGGATTGAGCAGATAGGTATTCATAGGACCTAGCACTGCTCCAATCTAGTCCAAAAAGTTGAAAATTCCCAAAGGGGCAAAACTTCTGAGATTCAGTTTTGTCATTTAAAAAATGGAGGTGAAACATCTATGTAACATGTATGATGTTACTTTTCCTACCTGTGTGATTCAAAAATGAGATATGTGCAGAAAAGCACTTAATTGAAAGTGCTACATGAACTTATTTATGGTATATCAGGCTGAATGTAGGTAATCACTGTTCATGAATGTGATTAAAAAAAAATTTAGAATAGAATAAAAAATTAGAATTTTAGGTTTTAAAAGTTTCAACCAGGGGTCCTCTAAAGTAATTACAGAACAGGAAACTAAGCTAAAAGTCGAGAAAGCCAAGAACAGCCAAGAAGTGCTATGTGTAGACACAGCACATCTACTTGTGCTGGTTGCTACCTATGGGATACCGACCACATCAAAAACTTCTACATTGACCCAATTTCTAATTTCAGTTCTCTAACTTGTTGCCATCTATAGCATTCCTGTTATAAAAGACGAGCATTTAGTATTTTTTCTTATCTCTATAAATTATTTTACATCACATAAGCCTTCCCTCACATTCCTTTTTATTGGAAAACAATTTTTAATGATATTAAGAAGTAAACTGTTCCAAGACATAGACCTCCTAGATGAAAAACTAGATTCTGCTCAGGTCAATCCAATGCCAAAATATGTTTGCTTTAACTATTGTACAATGCCTCTCACTAAATGAACAAAACTAAAAGTGTCCTGGATAAACATGCATCTTCTCTCTAAGATGCATATAATCCTGCAAAAGGATTACTGGGTCACACGCTGGTATCATTTAGGAAATGAGCAATTCTGAAACGTGGCTGAGTTCTTGGTTCTAATGAGAAAACAAAATGTAATTGAGATGGAGAGACATGAAAAGGACACAGTTTAAAGCACAAAAGTCTTAATAGGGTTGATGCAAACACCAACTTTGGTAGGTTTTTACTAAGAAGATTTATGGTCTTATGAGATTTCTAAAAGAGAAGTACACTATCAATGAACAAGGAATACAGAAAGGAAGAAGGGCAATATCAAGACAAACAGAAAAGGGGCCAACCTTTTCACCTTTTCCTGAGTTCATAAACAAATGTTTACATATGTTATTACTTTCTTTCACTTGCTGATACTGTAGTGCTTATATAAACAATGCATCTTAAACTATTATACTTGTTTTAATTCATTTATTTAATATTATAATGTTCATCGCCTGAAATCGTTAAGTGTTCTCTTTCCTAAAGTCTTGCCCAAAATCAGGTGGGAGATCAAGAATTTAGGAAAGCAAACACTTATGATTTAAGACAATGAACATCTAGTATTAAACACTATGAAGAAGCTAACAGAAGTTGACACTTATTTGTGTGATGAAAAATGCTGTGTGAAAATTCAAACAAGTACCATCATATAAAATTTCGGAGCAGAGCATATTTTAAAAGCAGAGATGATTTGCAATTGTAATTCCTTGTAGATCATATTATTAGAGAATATTACAAATGAGAACATGTTATTGTAAGAACATGTTATTCTGGCTTAGAGTCAAAATTCATAAGTTGTAGTATTTGTCAAAAATATAGAACTCATTCTGAAGCACTGTAGTTCAGCTTTAATTTTTGTTGATGATAGTTTGCAGGATTATAGTCATGAGTCTAAGTGAACTTTCTTCTGCTTTTGAAAGATATCTGAAAAATGGCAGAAGTCTGGCTGTTAGTTCCGATAAAAGATTTTTAAGCCTTAATATTAGTCATCCAAAAAGGTAAAGTAGGAAAAAGAAAAGGAAAAAAAAAGAAAGATGTAAACAATTTACTAATGTAGATTTCCAATAGAGTCTTCTGAAAAAAAGGTAACGGTACTTAAACTTTCACTGCATAGAATGGAATAAATTCTTCACGGTGAATGTTGATTTATTTAATACTACAAGTGTTCATTGTCTTAAATCGTTAAGTGTTCTCTTTCCTAAAATCTTGCTCAAAACCAGGTGAACAATGATTTAATAATAATAAATACTTGTTAGTTACTTG
>SJYC01010571.1:0-11188 GCA_006408675.1 Madoqua kirkii | reverse complement strand
TCAAAACAAGAAAAATATTTAAATTCTATTTATTATTTTCTAGGTACTACTGGGGTTCATTAGTATTTCTGAAAAGAGAGATGTCTATGAGCATTATCTTATTTAACTTGATTTAAATCCTATGGATAAACATTTATATTCATAAAAACCAAATCTGAAGAAATATATTTAATGGCTAACATTTTATAGCGATTACAATTTTTAGATACTGCCCTAAATGTTTTTTATGGATCACCCTTTTTTATGGTCACCAACATCATCAACAATTACAACATTAAAAGAAATGGAGTAGTTACTGTAATAATACCAATTTACAGAGTATGAAACTAAGGCATCAAATAGGAGGTCATTCAAGGTTTAAAGGATTTACTGTGAGTTAGATTTTAACACAGGTGAGGTTCTCAGTGGAGAAGGCAATGGCACCCCACTCCAGTACTCTTGCCTGGAAAATCCCATCGACAGAGGAGCCTGGTAGGCTGCAGTCCATGGGGTCGCTAGGAGTCAGACACGACTGAGCAACTTCACTTTCACTTTTCACTTTCATGCCTTGGAGAAGGAAATGGCAACCCACTCCAGTGTTCTTGCCCGGAGAATCCCAGGGACAGGGGAGCCTGGTGGGCTGTCATCTATGGGGTCGCACAGAGTTGGACACGATTGAAGCGACTTAGCAGCAGCAGAGGTTCTCAGATTCCAGAGCCCATGCTCTTAGTAACAGCCATGAACAGAAAGGAATTCTGTAACTTTTCAAGCCTCCATGTCGATAATATAAACAAGATTTATTTTTTAATTTTTCATACCATCTGAAATTCATCAAAAATGTTAGTGAATTGATAGGAAACAATTATGTTAAAGGTTCACACAACATATAGATAATGATGAAAACTATATGGAAATGCAGTGATGTGTGCCATAAACTTATCAAGAGAGCAAAATCTACATTGCTCAAGTATAGACATATATAGAGTTCAGTTCAATTCAATCACTCAGGTGCGTCTGACTCGGCAACACCATCGACTGCAGCATGCCAGGCTTCCCTGTCCATCACCAGCACCTGAAGCCTGCTCAAACTCATGTCCATTGAGTCGGTGATGGCATCCAACCTTCTCATCTTCCATCGTCCCTTCTCCTCCACCTTCAACCTTTCCCAGCATCAGAGTCTTCAAATGAGTCAGTTCTTCATCACATCACGTGGCCAAAGTAATAAGTTTCAGCTTCAACATCAGTCCTTCCAGTGAATATTCAGGACTGATTTCCTTTAGGATGGACTGTTTCGATCTCCTTGCAGTCCAAGGGACTGTCAAAGGAGTTTTCTCCAATATCACAGTTCAAAAGCATCAATTCTTTGGCGCTCAGCTTTCTTTATAGTCCATAAAGAAAGCTTTATGTCATATTCATACATGACTACAGGAACCGGTGTCTGGGTCAGTCTTGTGAACCTAGCTGAGTCATTTTATTTTTCTGGGTTTTAATTTATTTTTCTGAAGAATGAAAGTAAAAAGTAAAAGTCCTATCAAATTTCACCAATCTATGATTCAAAACAAGGAAACACCTTTTAATAATGTATACATGCTAATGAATAAATTTGTTGCTCATAAACATATATGAGAATGTTTCCAAGGATGGACGATGGCAAATAATGTAGACTATATGTACTGCCACGAAAATTCTCAAAAGCTCCTGAGGTAAATTAGCCAAGGTAGCTTAAATGCTAAGGAATCTGCCTGCAATGTGGGAAGACACAGGTTCTGTTCCTGGGTTGGGAAGATCCCCTGGAGAAGGAAATGGCAACCCACTTCAGTATTCTTGCCAGGAGAATTCCTTGGAAATAGGAGCCTGGCTGGCCCCAGTCCATGGAGTCACAAAGAGTCGGACACGAATGTGCAACTAACACAAACACACACACACACCACAAGCAGAGATCTTTCTGGATTAACTATTTTAATCAAAAATTTATTGGAAGAGAGAAAATGAACATGGCCAATTGTGAAATCAAAAGAAAAATGTACATAAATTTTTGGAGGGGGTCCTAAATTTTATTTAGGAACTCATAAAAATATTCCAGATAACTGAGTTTTAATTCTCATCTTCCTCCTCTTCTTCATCTTAATTAATCTAAAAGTAATGCAATTCATAACTTTGTTGTTAGCAACTATGCAGAACCAAAAGGCACCTTGGAAGTTACAGTGAACTTGCTTTCCTTTTTTCTATTGTTATAATACCTCCACCAAGATTCCCGGCTTTTCCATTCACTTTGATTCTCTCCTAAAGAAATTGCTCAAAATTGGCAGCATTCATGCTTCCATCTTCTATAAGATGGATACAGTCAAGAATAAACTTCAAGACCTGCTTCCTGCTTCACCACATGCTTTTTCACAGGCACCATGGTGGCAGAGGATGGCAGAAAGCATATATATTTAAGAAAAATATAAATTGCTACTCTTTCTTTGGCCTTTTCTCCCTATTTTCCCGTTCAGTTCAAGTGGTATGGCTTAAAACTTAAAACTCTTTAAACCAGCAAAGAACTTCAAAGAAGTTTGGAAAATCTTAAATAAAACTATTGCAATTAACATTAATTTTTTAAATTCAGCATTTTCACTAAGTAAAGCTTGTGAAAAGGCAGAACAAAACTTATAACTAAAAACATGTGTCTACATTGCTATTTATATCACATTAATGACTTAGTGGGGGACTGCCCTCATAGCTTAGTTGGTAAAGAATCTGCCTGCAATGCAGGAGACCCTGGTCCGATTCCTAGGCCAGGAAGATCTCCTGGAGAAGGAATAGGCTACCCACTCCAGTGTTCTTAGGCTTCCCTTGTGGCTCAGCTGGTAAAGAATCTGCCTGCAATGTGGGAGACCTGGGTTCAATCCCTGAGTTGGGAAAATCCCCCAGAAAAGGGAAAGGCTACCCACTCCAGTATTCTGGACTGGAGAATTCCATGGACTGTATAGTCCATGGAGTTGCAAAGAATCGCACATGACTGAGTGACTTTCACTCTCTAAAGACTTAGTAAGTCAAAAGAAGAAATCACCAGAGTTGTAACCACCTTATCTTAATTGCACCTTCTTCCTTTTGAGTTCAGAGTTGTTTTGGAGCCTCCCTTGGTATCTCAGATGGTAAAGAATCTATCTGCTTGCAATGCAGAAGACCTGGGTTTGATTCCCAAGTTGGTAAGGTCCCCTTGGAGATGGGAATGGCTACCTACTGCAGTATTCTTACAGAATTCCATAGACAGAGGAGACTGGCAGGCTACAGTCCATGGAGTTTGCAAAGAGCTGGACATGACTGAGCCACTAATACTTTCTTTTACTTTTTTATATTGAGCATATTTTCAGAACAATTTTTAAAGTAACTGGCTAAGAGAACTGCCCTCATAGCTTAGTTGGTAAAGAATCTGCCTGCAATGCAGGAGACCCTGGTCCGATTCCTAGGCCAGGAAGATCTCCTGGAGAAGGAATAGGCTACCCACTCCAGTGTTCTTAGGCTTCCCTTGTGGCTCAGCTGGTAAAGAATCTGCCTGCAATGTGGGAGACCTGGGTTCAATCCCTGAGTTGGGAAAATCCCCCAGAAAAGGGAAAGGCTACCCACTCCAGTATTCTGGACTGGAGAATTCCATGGACTGTATAGTCCATGGAGTTGCAAAGAATCGCACATGACTGAGTGACTTTCACTCTCTAAAGACTTAGTAAGTCAAAAGAAGAAATCACCAGAGTTGTAACCACCTTATCTTAATTGCACCTTCTTCCTTTTGAGTTCAGAGTTGTTTTGGAGCCCCCTTGGTATCTCAGATGGTAAAGAATCTATCTGCTTGCAATGCAGAAGACCTGGGTTTGATTCCCAAGTTGGTAAGGTCCCCTTGGAGATGGGAATGGCTACCTACTGCAGTATTCTTACAGAATTCCATAGACAGAGGAGACTGGCAGGCTACAGTCCATGGAGTTTGCAAAGAGCTGGACATGACTGAGCCACTAATACTTTCTTTTACTTTTTTATATTGAGCATATTTTCAGAACAATTTTTAAAGTAACTGGCTAAGAGTATATGACTGACTCCCAAATATGAATTTCCATCAGAGTCATCTGGAAAGTATTTTTTTTAAAAGACAGATCTTCAAGCCCTAATCCAGTCCTACTGAATCAGAATCTTTGGGTTCAGATGAAGATAGGATATCTGTATTTGGTGAAAACGTATTTATTTGCAACACACTGATATAATAACTAAGATGTGGTAAGAATTTCTCCAAGGCTTTTTAAAACTAGGTTTTATTACATATTTGTTAGGTCATCATATTTCCTCTTAATTCTTTAATATAGTTTTCCTTTGATCTGTGAAAATATTCATAATAGCCACTATGAAATGTTTATCTTCTAAATCTAATGTGTGGGCCCACATCAGAGGTAGCAGATACTATTGAATGCTTTTTCTCTGCAGTATGGGTCAACGTCCCTGTTTCTCCTGTCTTGTAAATTTTGTCGGGTTTTTTGAAAACTAAACATTTTAAATAATATACTGTTAGCAACTCTAAATTTCTTTCCCCTGAGAACTGACATTGTTAATGCTATTTTCCTTTTAGTGTTCTGATTGAATTTAATCTCCTGTCTTCTCCTGTCTTCCCAGTGACTCAGCAGTAAAGACCCACCTGCCAGTGCAGGAAACATGGATTCAATTCCCTCCAATCTCCGGGCTGGAAGATACTCTGGAGGAGGGCACGGCAACCCACTACAGTTTTCTTGCCTGGAGAATCCCATGGTGGGCTATAGTCCATAAAGTAGCAAAGAGTTGGGCATGACTGAAGGATTGAGCACACATGCATACACACTTGTCCTGTAGCTAGAAGGTGCTATGTCTATGTTCATTGTTGTTATTGTTATCATTGTTGTTTCATTTTTATTTTCTAGCCTGAGTTCCTATGGATTACACCTATCCCTGCATAGCTTAGTGATCGGCCAATGATTGAGCAAAGACTTCAGCACATAATCGATGAACCCATAATAATTGATCTGTGTGTTAGGGAGAGTGTTCAAAGTTCAAGCGGTTTTCAAGTCAGCCTTGGTTCTTTCCTTTCTGCAACATCCCCTCACATCTCCTCTGCTATGTGTATAGCTTTCTAGTCAGTCAAGAATGCACAGAAAATGTCTGGCTCTTTCATTTGCAAGGTTTCCTGGTTATGCTTCAGACTGACCCTCAGTTTCCCCAACAGGGACCTCAACCTCAGGTTAGCAGAGCTAGGGGGTTTCCCTATCTGTTTTCCACAGTGTTTACTACTTTTACTCCTAGGCATGGGTTTCCAACCTCTACTCTAAATCAAGCCAACTCTTCCAGGCAGTTCAGTCATAGATTTTCAAGACCCACCTTGCTCTGATGAAACTAACCTCGATGAGGCAGCCAAAGAATGCGGCACGGGGTGGGAGGGGGACGCGGTGTAAGGACAGCCCAAGGCTAGAAGGCTTTAAACTTCAACTGTGTGTGCTGCAAGTTCCATCAGCTTTTCGTAAAGAAATCCTTCTTGATTTCTTATTTGGCTCTGGTTAATTTCTAAAGCCCTAAAATGCGGTTGTTGACAATTTTGTTCAGTTTTATACTTGTTTGCAGGAAGAGAAACTGCTACTCTCTTCATCCCATCATCACTAGAAGTCCCTTTAAGGACTTTACAAATATTTACTGACTACAAATCCTCAAAACAACCAAACGAGATAGGTATTATTATTACTATTTTACAAAGGAGGAAATTGTGGCACCGAAAAATCATGTTTTCCAAAATCACACATCAGTAAGAATGAAATCAAGGTTTGAAACCCCAGTACTTCAGCTCCCAAATCATGTTCTTCAATGTAATTTAAATGAGCATCCAAATGATAATGGCAATTAGCAGCAGGCTTGGGGCCCACCATTGGAAAAGAACATAGTTACGATGTGCTGGGTGCCTCTAGTCCTAATGCAAGAAGGGCAACAAAGGAAATAGTTATCTGATGGTCAAGTAGTCAACAAATTTGCTTAATCAACATCAACAGCATAAAGAAACGTCCAAATTAAAGCTCTTTAATCACACTATGGACATTTATTCTAAGCTGTATTTCAATCTATTTCTATTTCAACAAAGAAAAAAGTAAGCATCCCACCAAACAAAATATAATCCAATCCATCTTACAATTCTGACAATTGAAGAAAAAACTTATGGGAGGCCCTGTGAACAAAAAATCAATATTGCTGCTCTGTGCTGTGCAAATGTGAACAATGGCAAGTAGTGGTACTTGGGAGTAAAATAAACTGTTTTGCTCCATTTTCTCTACTAGAAACAAATGATTTTAAAAAGACAGTTTCCCCTCCCCCAATCTTAATGTCAAGCAATAACTCTGTACTTTAGGCCAGTGATTGGAATAAATACCTCCTTGCAACAAGTGCAGTGACTTAGGAGTTACATTCCCGGCATGGGAATTTGTAAGACCAGAATTGGAATTCTAACACTGGATTTCACGTCATTTATGAGCATTTTTGCATGAAAAATATGTTACTCTGGCAATAAATAGTATGTTGTGATAAGCTTGGACTTCAAGCTCTTGATTAGGAACATTTTGCTTTTCTAACACTGTCTCCATCAGTCTGGTCTTTGGACATTTCTGTAAAATCATACATTTCTTCAAAAGACTTCTTATTAAGCTATAAAACCAAAACTTCAACTTTGCTGGTTTTACTTTGAACTAAACCCTTTCATAGATGCTCCTTCTCATGGCAGCTAGGGTCTCCCGTTCAGTTCTGACTCTTTGTGACCCCATGGACTGTAGCACGCCAGGACTCCCTGTCCATCACCAACTCCCAGAGTTTACCCAAACTCATGTCCATTGAGTTGGTGATGCCATCGAACTATCTTATCCTCTGTTGTCCGCCCACCTTCAATCATTCCCCATAAGCACCACTTATTTGATTATAAGGGTCCTCTACGGAACTGAGGCTGTGACTTCAAGCCCTACAGAAATTAATGCGGACCACAGTCTATTACCAGTATTGCCATATGATAATCCTTGATTATTCTGTTTATATATGTTAATGAGTTTCATTCCTAAAATGGAAATAAGAAAAATACTTGATGAAGAGGGTACATGATTTCTACCAGGCTAAACTCTAGTTTAGAAGCTTTCAGAAAACTTATTTCCATTTCATTTTAATTTGGTGAGAAGAGAATGTTGAACGTAAACCTACAAGGTAAATTATTTCACTTTGCTCAACTTTCGCATTTATCACTGCATATTAATGAGATTATTATAAGTATATTTTAAAAATCAAGGATTTGTAATAAAACCTGCCTTGTATGAAAATCTTTCAAATTGCCAACATCCGTTGGATCATGGAGAAAGCAAGATAATTCTAGAAAAAAATCTACTTCTGCTTTATTGACTATGCCAGAGCCTTTGTGTAGATCACAAAAAACTGAGGAAAATTCTTAAAGAGCTGAGAATACCAGACCACCTGACCTGCTTCTTGAGAAATCTGTGTGCAGGTCAGAAGCAACAGTTAGAACTGGACATGGAACAACAGACTTGTTCCCAGTCAGGAAAGGAGTATGTCAAGGCTATATATTGTCAACTTGTTTATTGACTTATATGCAGAGTACATCATGCCAAATGCCAGGCTGGATAAAGCACAAGCTTGAATCAAGATTGCCAGGAGAAATATCAGTAACCTCAGATATTCAGATGACACCACCCTTATGGCAGAAAGTGAAGAGGAACTAAAAAGCCTCTTGATGAAAGTGAAAGAGGAAAGTGAAAAAGTTGGCTTGAAACTCAACATTCAGAAAACTAAGATCATGGAATCCGGTCCCATCACTTCATGGCAAATAGATGGGGAAACAATGGAAACAGTGACAGACTTTATCTTTTGGGGCTCCAAAATCACTGCAGAGGGTGACTGCAGCCATGAAATTAAAAGACACTTGCTCTTGGGAAGAAAAGTTATGACCAACCTAGACAGCTTATTAAAAAGCAGAGACATTCCTTTACGGATAAAGGTCTATCTAGTCAAAGCTATGGTTTTTCCAGTAGTCATGTATGCATCCAAGATCTGGACTATAAAGAAAGCTGAGCACCGAAGAATTGATGCTTTTGAACTGGTGTTGGAGAAGACTCTCGAGATTCCCTTGGATAGCAAGGAGATCCAATCAGTCAATCCTAAAGGAATCAGTCCTGGATATTCACTGGAAGGACTGATGCTGAAGCTGAAGCTCCAATAATTTGGGCCCCTGATGTGGAGAACTGACTCACTAGAAAAGACCCTGATGCTGGGAAAGTTGAAGGGAGAAGGAAAATGGAATGACAGAATGAGAAGGTTGGATGGCATCGCCGACTCAATGGCCATGAGTTTGAGCAGGCTTCGGGAGTTGGTGATGGACAGGGAAGTCTGGCATGCTGCAGTCCATGGGGTCACAAAGAGTCGGCCACGACTAAGTGACTAAACTGAACTGAACTGAATCTTTGTATACTAAAGGCAGTATGTTAAAAACTCATTCCATGTAAGTTTGTATAATGTCATTCTATTGTTTTACTCTGTTAGTTCAATTTAACAAATAATTTTTATCAATCAAACCCTAAAATAACTAATTCTTGTTCATTAAGATATAGTTCTTTAACCTGTTACTATTATATGAAGAGTCTAAACCATGATTTATGTAAAATTTAAAAACAATAACAAAAACTACTTTCACCTCTGAACCTGTGTTCATGCCAAGAATAGAGAAGACAAAGTAATGACGAGATTCCCTTGGATAGCAAGGAGATCCAATCAGTCAATCCTAAAGGAATCAGTCCTGGATATTCACTGGAAGGACTGATGCTGAAGCTGAAGCTCCAATAATTTGGGCCCCTGATGTGGAGAACTGACTCACTAGAAAAGACCCTGATGCTGGGAAAGTTGAAGGGAGAAGGAAAATGGAATGACAGAATGAGAAGGTTGGATGGCATCGCCGACTCAATGGCCATGAGTTTGAGCAGGCTTCGGGAGTTGGTGATGGACAGGGAAGTCTGGCATGCTGCAGTCCATGGGGTCACAAAGAGTCGGCCACGACTAAGTGACTAAACTGAACTGAACTGAATCTTTGTATACTAAAGGCAGTATGTTAAAAACTCATTCCATGTAAGTTTGTATAATGTCTTCTATTGTTTTACTCTGTTAGTTCAATTTAACAAATAATTTTTATCAATCAAACCCTAAAATAACTAATTCTTGTTCATTAAGATATAGTTCTTTAACCTGTTACTATTATATGAAGAGTCTAAACCATGATTTATGTAAAATTTAAAAACAATAACAAAAACTACTTTCACCTCTGAACCTGTGTTCATGCCAAGAATAGAGAAGACAAAGTAATGCAATGTCATTTTCAGCATCCTGGCCTTGTAAATGTTTCAATTTGTGTGTTAATAAACTTAGTTAGCATGAAACACTAATCCTTACAAATATTTAAATTTCTTGTAAAACAAAGTGTTCAAAATATTTAGGATCATGAAACCACAAAACTGGACTTCCCAGGTGGCTGAGACAGTAAAGAATCTCCCTGCAATTCAGGACACCTGGGCTCAACTCCTGGGAGGGGAAGATTCCCTCCACTCCAGTATTCTTTGATGGGAAATCCCATGGATAGATGAGCCTGGTGAGCTACAGTTCAACGGGTCGCAGAGTCAGACATGACTGAGCAACTTTCACTCACTCAAACACAAAAGTCAACTCACTATATATAAGCGATATGACTTAACTTCTTGTGTTGTTCTGGCTTCCAGTTGTTTTTATTTTGGATATATTTTAAATTATAGGTACTCTGAACAAGGATTTTTTAAGATGAATGTTTATAATTTCAAGTAAGATCAATTTATACACAAAATAGTTAAAATTTACATAGGAATACACAAACATTCCTAATAAATATATGATAAAAATAATGCATAATTAACTGCAATCACATAAACAACAAGAAAAAAAACTTTGTGTGATTTGCTAAAATAACAAAATTCTGGACACTGTGGACACTCAAAAGGTTATTAGACCGTCAGATGCTATCAGCTTCTAGGTTCAAATATGACTACTCCAGAAAAGGCTTTGAATATTTTAAGGAGAAAGTATGCATTATAAGTCTTTCAAAACATTTGAACATTAAATTCCTTATTAGAAAGAAATCGTCTCTCCCACTTAAAAACCTGTAAATTATCCAGCATTGATTAATAATTCACAAGTGCTATTAATACATAGCAATTTAAAAGTTATAAAATACTATCCGTTTAATACTGAACTTTAAAAGAAAAATCCCTTATAAGTATGTCTAATAAGAATAATATATGCTACAGAAAGATGCTTTTAATAGTCTCAGCATACATTGATAGATACAACTTCTGGAAAGTTCATAAACACAATACTTTCATTCTGATCTACTTTGAAATACTAGTGAATATTGTATTAAGCCTCAATATTATCTTTACCACCTAGGGCCTAAGCCCTCTGCACAGGATGTTCTAGTCATTTTTCTCTTAGAAAACAATTATTCTCCAAAATCCAGTTCAAGGACTCCTAAACAATAGGGAAAGAAGAAGCTGAGCTCAGGTTTGGGTCATCTGTTTTCTTTCTTCCAATAAATATTTATGAATACCTCGTCTGTGCCTAAGCACTCTTATAAACACTTGGGATACAATAGTGAAAAAAAATGACAATGATCCCTGTGTCTGGGCAGCTTCCATACAGAGTGAGTTCTCTTTTAGAAGTTATATATTTGGTTCGCCATTACAATGCCAGGCCTAAAAACGAGTCAGCTTACAGTGGTCTCTTTATAGTGGATATAAAATAAAGACATGTTAAACAATTAAACAGGTGTAGGAATGAAATGAGGGAATAAAAAATTATGAGCTCTGCTATCAGAGCACTCAACATATTCTTTACTTTTATTCCTCTCCTACTAAACTCTGAGCTGATAAATAGAAAAAAAAGTGAAGCCTATTATTTTTGTATCCTTAGTTTCCAACACAGTGCATGGCACATAATATTCAACTTTTGCTTAATTTTATTTTATGCATTATTTTATTCATAATTTTTAAAAATTAAACATACTTTAATTTCTTGTACAGTTAGTTTAATATGTCAAATATACCAAAGAATATAAAATGAAGATGTTTTTATAGAGGGGGAGAAAACACACAAACCACAATTGTGT
>SJYC01010570.1:0-14231 GCA_006408675.1 Madoqua kirkii | reverse complement strand
TCCTAGTTGGGAAGTTTAAGCTAAGTACATTATCAGGAAATGTTTTATTTAAAAATCCAGATGTCAGGAAATACATATATATATATATATAAACATAACTAAGATGATATCCTCACCAGAGTCTCCAAATTATGGGACTCAACTATGAAATGCACCCTTACATGACTGACCATCTGCTAGAGTTCAAAATCACCCAAGAGCTGTGGTCACTGGTCATGTGAAATCATCAAAGAAACCAGAAGAGTAACTTTACTACTCCCTTTTTTCTTCCCTCAGTAAACAATCTTCACATTTATTATTTTTATAATTACTAGTTAAAATCAGTTTAACATTTAAAAGTTACTATAAGAAATGCAATTTCTCAAGTAGAATGACTAGAGCTATCAAATCAAAATTCGTAAATAAGTCTGTACAAATTATTCACTGACAACAACAGCAAAAAAACTAGAGAATAATCACAGAAAGTAAGAAAATAACAATTTTTATCACCTCTTCTGATATAACTTATTTCTACTTTTACATTGATTATTTACTAAAAGTTTTCTAACAGTTCTATTATTTGTTGTTACCTTTTCTATTATCAGAATTCTTTTAGCTTGCCTCACCCCATCCAACTTCAGAATATACATTCTTAAAAGCACTTAAACAAAGCAAAAATATGAATCTGGTTCCTTCATCCAGTGACTCACCCCAAGCCAACCACCTAAAGGACTCTATTCCTTTCCTGTCACTGTATTAGTCTGATGACTACAACTACCAAGGGGTGAAGACCTTATTTAAAGTATTCCCCAGGAAGTTCTCCCATATCAGAGAATCAAAAATCAGATTTTAAGTCTTTTGTTAATATCTTCTATTTAAACACAGACAACATTTAAAAGCCCCACACCAACAAAAATCTATTAACCGTAATTTCATTTTTGAAAAGGTACACTTTAGTTGAATCACAAGAAGGACAACAATGTGTATAAGACTTTCCTGTCAACTAACTTTTATTTGGTAACAATAAACTCTAAAGCTGTGAAGAAGTTACCAGTGTTACAACTGGCTTCCTCACTAAAGGCATCTATAACGAGGGCAATTAATACCAATTCTGAGTTAACTACACTGAAACTGTACTGAAACCACCCACTCATCTCTCTCTCAAACAGGGATTCAGAGGTCATCACATTCACTACTGCTGACTCAAACGTATCCTAGAAGGGAAAGGCACTGTATCTCTACAAACATCCCTATGAGGTATTTATTTCTCACTTCACATAGGCAAGATAACACAGCCTGAAACTAGTCTGAACTCTTGACTTTTTCACAAATTGTTAACCACACTAACACTTTGATAATTAAAAAAAAAAAAAAAAGTGTCAAGCATTTAACCTTTTCCTCACTGAAGACTTCCCTGGTGGCTCAGACGGTAAAGCGTCTGTCCACAATTCGGGAGACCTGGGTTCAATCCCTGGGTCCAGAAGATCCGCTGGAGAAGGAAATGGCAAGCCACTCCAGTACTATTGCCTGGAAAATCCCATTGACAGAGTAGCCTGCTAGGTTACAGTCCATGAGGTCACAAAGAGTCGGACATAGCTGAGCGACTTTCCTTCCTTCACTGAAGAAGGGAGAAATTTTGTGTCTTTCTTCCAACATGCCATAAAAGGCTCTTTCCCTACAACCTAATTTATTTAATAAAAAGAAACCTCATGAGATCAAAGTTGACTTATTTAATTTCCCCCCTTTCCCCAAAACAATGCTTAAACTTTTATTATGAATTATATTGCAGGGCTCCCTGGTGGTACAGTGGTTAGAATCCACCTGCCAATGCAATGGACACAGGTTGCATCTCAGGTCTGCCTGAGATGTGTGCTCAGTCACTTCAGTTCAGTTCAGTTCAGTCCTCAGTCATGTCTGACTCTTTGCGACCCCATGAATCACAGCACGCCAGGCCTCCCTGTCCATCACCAACTCCCGGAGTCCACTCAGACTCACGCCCTTCGAGTCCGTGATGCCATCCAGCCATCTCATCCTTGGTCGTCCCCTTCTCCTCCTGCCCCCAAGCCCTCCCAGCATCAGAGTCTTTTCCAATGAGTCAACTCTTCACATTAGGTGGCCAAAGTACTGGAGTTTCAGCTTTAGCATCATTCCTTCCAAAGAAATCCCAGGGCTGATCTCCTTTAGAATGCACTGGTTGGATCTCCCTTCAGTCTAAGGGACTCTCAAGAGTCTTCTCCAACACCACAGTTCAAAAGTATCAATTCTTCGGTGCTCAGCCTTTTTCACAGTCCAACTCTCACATCCATACAGGACCACAGGAAAAACCATAGCCTTGACTAGACGGACCTTAGTTGGCATAGTAATGTCTCTGCTTTTGAATATGCTATCTAGGTTGGTCATAACTTTCCTTCCAAGGAGTGTCTTTTAATTTCATGGCTGCAGTCACCATCTGCAGTGATTTTAGAGCCCGAAAAAATAAAGTCACTTCAGCCATGTCCAACTCACTTTATGACCCTATGGAAGCCTGTCAGGCTTCTCTGTCCATGGAATATTGGAGTGGGTTGCCATGGCCTCCTGCAGGGGATCTTCTTGACCCAGGGATCGAACCCATGTTGCCTTCATCTCCTGCATTGCAGGTAGTCTCTGCTGCTGAGTGGGCCTGAAAATATCTCAAATGCCAAAATGCCAAAAGGCCGTCAAGTCCATGCTCCAGGGAAGCAACCACAATGAGCAGCCCTTGAAACACAATGAAGAGTAGCCCCTGCTCACTGCAATTAGAGAAAGCCTGCACACAGCAATGAAGACCCAGGGCAGTCCAAAAAAAATCTTCCATGTCTTTAAAAATAGACACATAAATAAGCTACAGTACATATACGGACTTCTCTAACAGTTATAAACAAAGGTTATATTTTATCTCATGAACAAGTTGTAAAGTTAAACTTATAAAAGATATACAAAGCAACTGGAATAACTAACCAAGTTATTATAAGATATATAAAACAAAAATTTTTTTTAAAGTTAATCCTGTGAACATAGTAGTAGTGTGCCATTATATTTTTCAATGCTTCTGGATCAGGAGCTGAAACTCCAGTCTTTGGCCACCTCATGCGAAGAGTTGACTCATTGGAAAAGACTCTGATGCTGGGAGGGATTAGGGGCAGGAGGAGAAGGGGATGACAGAGGATGAGATGGCTGGATGATCCGGGAATTGGTAATGGACAGGTTGGCCTGGCATGCTGCAATTCATGGGGTCGCAAAAAGTCAGACACAACTGAGCGACTGAACTGAACTGGACCAGTTAAAAGCTGTAAAATGATTGAAACCAAATCTAGTCCTCAGCCCATTTTGTGAACTTTATTTGAAAATGCAAACTCAAATAATCAAAACCACCTCCAAATGGGAATCAGCATTCCTGAAGTTATTTTTTACTACCATCTTTGGCATCTCCACCTAAACACACTTATTGCTCAGTCATTCAGTCATATGTATTTGTGTTGTCAGCTTGGTCTAATTTCTCCACCAGACTATTCTTCTGATATGAGCCACAGAAACTAACAATTCTCAAAAGCAAAAAAAAGGAAAGAAGGAACGAAATTCTCAAGTTGGAGTCAACTCCACCACTTCCACAAACCACACAAAGCCCATGCAGTGATACAAAGAGACAACTTACACAAGTATTCTACTGCGCTACTCTTAGTGAAAACAGAAACCACTTCCCCAAATGAAGGTATGAAGCTTATCATATAATTCCTTAATTGACAATATAATGACTTTGATTTCACGGTTGGTTTCGGTGTTACTATGTACATTGTGATGTTGAGGTCTGTTCAATTTTTAACGGAAAGATGAAGTTGTAACGAACACATTCAAACTATTCTCAAATCTATGTCACCAGAGCAGTCAGGGAGGGAGGAGGGGATAGGAAGAATAAATTTAAACTGACATGGTACAGTAAAAATGCTGCCTTAAAAAACAAATACTACTACTTTTCTGCAGTTAAAATTATATCCTTTCTTGTATTTAACTGCCAAACTGAACATAAAGAGAACATGAAAAAGCACGGTAGCAGATCCAACTGTGTATAGACCCTGCCCTTACATACATAGCCTGGTGTAATCTTTCACATTTGTGACCTATATGAACCAATAGCACAGAGGCAATATGCAGTTCCAACTTCTGTATTCAGACATTTTAATGAATTAAAAGGAACTGTAGGGGGAAAAGGCTGTTAGGAATCCTGTTTCAGTCCATATTGCTGTGACTCAGTGTATTATTCTAATGTCCCTTCCCTGGTAGTTTAAATGTTTAGTTCCCTTTAGAACTTTGAATACTTTTAAATTTCACCCTTAGGAAGCTAAATATTGCCAGATAAAAAAAGCTCCCTTACTATTAAAAAAAATAAAAAGAAGAAAGGCTTGATAAAGGTCCTAGAAACAAGCACTTCTTATCAGAAAATGAGAGCAAGTTTGGGTGAATCTGACTTATAATGACAACAGGCATGTTTTAGAAAATTACAACTCCCAAGATAAACTGTCTGAACAAATACCACAAGGTTTAAATACTTTATATAAGAAGTGCTTACAAATCATGAGAATCAATTTAAAAGCAGGTGAAGGAAAACAAAGGAAAATGAAATAAACATAAGTAAACAAACATATACAATGATAAATTAATTGGTAGAACAAGGAGGCAAAAAATAAAAATCTGATGAAATCTTCTATTAAATTACCAAAGATCTATTTGTTCGAGTACTGTAAAACATATAGCATCATGTATTTCTGAGATTACAAACCGATACAATCTTTCTGAAAACAGTCTCATGGAATTTCTTTTGTAAAAAATACGTTCTGAAAAGAACCCAAAATTTGACACTGATTTGGATAAAAAACTGCTCATAACAATGAAAACTTAGGCAAACTAAGGAATCAAAATAGTAAAATGGCTCAAAAGTACATTGATAAAATAGAATGATGCAATCCTAATAAGCAATTTTATTAATAAGTGATAATAAATACTACAAATAATAATAAATACTACAAATAATTTAATAAATAATATTTACTGATTTGGGAATGTGTTCTCAAGAGAATTATGCAAAATAATGTACACATAAATATGTAGGAACAAAAAGAAACCTAGGAAGCAGACATCCTTTTTTGGGATAAGAATGACCAACTATTCAAGACAACTGGGCTCAGCTGTCAAGGAGGTGATGAAAACTGACCAACAAACCAGAAGTGCCAAGAAGCAGAATTTGGGTTAAAGTGAATGGGTGAACAAAATGGCACTGTGCCGAGCAGGATAATGAAAATCCTGTTCCCCTTCTGAGAATATACCATCTCTCACCCTGAGAATTAAGGTGTTTCCAAGACCTTTCTTGTTCTCAGCTACCAGACTTTGTACAGCAGATGCCTATACAGACAAGGTGGTTTTTTCCAAAGACTGGATATGCCCCTGCTCCTTACATCATAATTCCCTCATTGCATCAGATATACATTTTTCTTGGGTGGTCTGTGCCCAAACATACTGATTCAAAAAGGAAAGAAGTATTTTGCTAAAGCAAGGCCTGCCTCCTATCTATTACATGAATTTTTCCTACTCTCCACCCCTTCCAACTCATAATGACCCTCTTGTTTATTTCAAATTTCCCCAACCCAATCTAGGCTTCTTCCTAGTACATACCCTGGATGCCACTTTGTTATTGTTCATGTTAACCCTTACATGCGGAAAGGTAGGTGAGTGATCTATTTTTATGTAGTTAACTATTTATATAAAAGAAAGAAGAAAATGATACCCATGGCACCAAGGTGTTATGTAAGAAAGTCCAGTAATTTATTTTTTCATACTATTTATTAAAATGTACAGTTAACCTACTTGCATATGGAACTGAGTCAATAATTTATTCATAATCTAAAAACATAGTTTGTGTATGACTGCTTTTGTAAGTTTCTGCTTCTGTGTATAGAATTTTCTACTGCATGTATGTTAATTTTCCAGGCTTCTGTTATTTAAGAGCTCAAAATCTCCCTTCTCTTAAAGCTCTCCTTAGCGGAAGACACAACATACAATTATCATGAAACTAACAAAAAATCAGAGACAGAATATTTTTGAACTTACAAAAAGTATGTGCATAGGACTCTCCAAGTCATCTTAACAAATGTTTATAGGTTTTTCAAAGAGAGGTAAGGTATTCACAAAGGAAAAGAGAGCAAAGAAAGGCTCCCTGGCTATCTTAGTGCCTTGCATGCACCATTCTTCTACTCTGAGTACTCCTGAAAAGGCAAACAGTAAGAGCCAGCACATCCAGATTCCTCAGGATGCTGCAGGAATGCAAAGACAAAGAACCACTCCTGCCCTTTAGTGAGAGGCTCTTTCCATCTCCCTGGTGATGTGGACTTCTGACATCCAGTGTCTGCTCTCCTCTGCAACAGTATTCTATAAGCTTGTCAATCACAATCACTTGTAGAAAAGGATCCACTTACATTGCATAAGCTGGCTAATTGCTTCCTTCCTGTATGCTTTAAAGCCTAGTTTTTAGTTCCACGTATATCTTAAAACTCTTAATATTCCAGAAAGAGAAGATTTATTTCTAGGAACTTTTTAACTACATTTGATTATGTGTATGTACACTGTTTAGCACAGAATATCTAGATTTGAACCTAGCTCCTGTTTACTAGATGTGTGATATTGCTCAGAAGTAAAAATCTGTACTTCAGATTTCCTTCTCTATAAAATTGGGATAATAATTCCTAAAGGAAATCAACCTGATTATTCACTGGAAAGACTGATGCTGAAGTTGAAGCTCTAATACTTTGGCCACTTTATGAGAAGAGCCAACTTCCTGGAAAAGACCTCGATTCTAGGACAAACTGAGAACAGGAGAAGAAGCGGGCAAGAGGATGAGATGATTGGATGACATCACTGACTCAATGGACATGAGTTTGAGCAAATTCCGGGAGACAGTGAAATATAGGGAAGCCTGGCATGCTGCAGTCCATGGAGATCACCAAGAGCCGGACATGACTGAGTGACTGAATAGCAACAAAAAACAGTTCCTACATCTCATAGGGTTTTGTGAGGATTAAATAAGTAACTGTATGTAAAGTATTCAAAAGAGTGTTTGCAAATATAAAGTACTCAATTCAGTCAACATACTTTCCTTAAAAAGTGGTGCACTTGATATCTGATATAAGCTCTGTTTCATCTCCAGTAAACTAAGGAAACAGCCTATTGGTTAAATTATAAACCAGATAAAACTGAATAACTCATTATATGTAGATAATTTGCAGATTATGAAATCATAATTACAGGTAATGAGAAATAAGGTAGTCCCTGTTGTTTCCATCTGTCTCTCATATACTTTCTTTAAGGGCAGAAAGTTCATTTGCTAACTGTGTGTGTGTGTGTATGCACGTGCATATGCAAGCACAGTACACTAGCAGATACGTAAGGAAAAGGGGTTATGACACACAAAGATTTAGAATATTCTAGACACAGCACACATTATCTCACCAAATTATCAGTATGACTTGGTGAATCCACAGAACTCTGGCTTTTAGCGAATTCTTACTCATCCTTTTTTAAGATTAGAAACAGGATGAGTTTTCTCTGACCATACACCTAAGCTATCCCACCTCACTCCCTAAACTATGTCATAATGTTGACAATATATCAATGGACACTCTCTGCACTAACACAAGGCTTTACACTTATCTATTTATGCCTCTCCTTTCAAAACTAAAAATTCCTTGAGGCCAGAAATGGATACTTATTCCTGTTTTTATCTCAAACATCTATCAGAGTGTTTGGTTATATTATTAATAATAGTAAGCACTTAGTACACATGTGACATTAATTTTACAGCTCAGAAAATGGAGGTTTGGGGTTATTTATCCAAGGTCAATTTACTACAGAAGGAATGTGAAGACTGGATGTATTGCTCCTCTAATTAGACCACGGTACATTGTAAAGTAGTGGTTATTTTTGAGCTTTGAGGCCACTTCACATCAGCACCTAGACAGCCGATTTTACCATGGACATCATTGCAATTCTAAGAAGCCCCTCAAAACTTTTCCTAGGCATTTAAAATACACCCATCAGATGCACATTAAAATGAAACATAATAAATTTTTCATAGACTTTCCAGAAGTTACATTAAGCTTGTTTTGTAAACTATATGTTTGAGTATATGATTTTCTTAGCTAGTAACATTTTTGTGTAATAACACAAGTCAAAATTTTATTTGGAAATCGATAAGCAAAATTTCAAAGTCATTCAAAGGTTAGCAACAAAGATTTTAATGATGAAAACTTCATTACATGTAACATTATTATAATTTTTTCCTGAGCATTCACAGGCCAATATCTTTTATTACCCAAACTAAATGATCAAACACTATTAAAAAAAAAAAAAAAAAAAACCTCTGCAAGATTCAAAAGAAATAGACTAAAAAGGTTCTATATTCTGCTCTACTGCCTTGTTCACCTTTGTTTTCAGTGTCCAGTGCAAAGTCAGCTTGTTGAATGAATTAACCTCTTAATAAAATTTAATTTCATTATGTCTGAGAAACACGCTTGCCCAAACATCCTTTTGTAATAAGTGTCTATTGGAAATTTGTATGGGTATGCCCTCTGGAAACTGTAAAGAAAGAGATCATTCTACATGGGGAACTAAAGATTGTTTCCCTAAGCTATACAGCTCACACAGACTGTGATTCCTGGAGCTGGAAAACTATTGCTTATATTTTTAGGTAGGGTTGTCATCTTTCCTAGACCCCAATATCTTAAACTCCTATATTTCACTAACAATTTCATCAAAACCAAAATAATCACATATTACCCACTGTTGCCAAATATTCTTATCATTCACTTTTTCCCATTCGATATGTGTTAAACGTTATATGATCTGCAAGAATGAGAGATACCATGATGTCAAAAATCTAATGCTAGTAACTTCAGTAACAGAAACTGCATAACTAACAGCAACTCCACTACCTTTTACCTAGAGCCAGACAACCTGGAGTGTGAAGTTAAGTGGCCTTAGGAAGCATCACTAGTGGAGGTGATGGAACTCCAGCTGAGCTGGCTGTGAAAATGCTGTACTCAATATGCCAGCGAATCTGGAAAACTCAGCAGTGGCCACAGACCTGGGAAAGGTCAGTTTTCATTCCAATCCTCCAAAGAAGGGAAATGACAAAGAATGTTCAAACTACCACACAATTGTACTTATTTTCATATGCTAGCAAAGTAACGCTAAAAATCCTTCAACCCAGGCTCACCAGTATGTGAACCAAGAACTAGTATTGAAGCTGGATTAAGAAAAGGCAGAAGAACGAGAGATCAAACTGCCAACATCTGCCGGATCATACAAAAAGCAAGAGAACTCCAGAAAAACATCTACGTTAGCTTCACTGACTATGCTAAAGCCTTTGACTGTGTAGATCACAACAAACTGTGGAAATTTCTTAAAGAGATGGGAATACCAGACCACCTTACCTGCCTACTGTGAATCCTGTACGCAGATTAAGAAGCAACAGTTAGAACCAGACACAAAAAACAATAGACTGGTTCACAATTGGGAAAGGAGTACATCAAGGCTTTATATTGTCACCCTGTTTTTTAACTTATATGCAAAGTACATCATGCAAAATGCCAGGTTGGATGAATCAAAAGCTAGAATCAAGATTGCGGGGAGAAACATCAATAACCTCAGATATGCAGATGATACCACCCTTACGGCAGAAAGCAAAGAGGAATTAAAGAGGCTCTTGATGAACATGAAAGAGGAGAGTGAAAAAGCTGGTTTAAAACTCAGCATTCAAAAAACAAAGATCATGGCATCCAGTCTCATCACTACCTGCCAAATAGATGGGGAAACAATAGCAACAGTGACAGATTTTATTTTGTTGGGCTCCAGAATCACTGTGCATGGTGACTGCAACCATGAAATAAAAAGATGCTGGCTCCTTGGAAGAAAAACAATTACAAACCTAGACAGCATATTAAAAAACAGAGACATTACTTTGCCAACAAAGGTCCATCTAGTCAAAGCTATGGCTTTTCCTATAGTCATGTATGGATGTGAGTGCAGGACAATAAAAAGTGCTGAGCACCAAAGAACTGATGGTTTTGAACTGTGTTGCTGGAGAAGGCTCTTGAGAGTCACGTTGACAGCAAGGGGATCAAACCTATCAATACTAAAGCAAGTCAACCCTGAATATTCATTGGAAAGACTGATGCCAAAGCTGCAGCTCCAGTATTTTGGCTACCTGATGCGAAGAGTGGACTCACCAGAAAACTCTAATGCTGGGAAAGATTGAAGACAGGAGAAGAACGGGACAACGAGGATGAGACAGATGGTTGGATAGCATCACTGACTCAATGGACTTGAGTTTGAGCAAATGCCTGGAGATGGTGAAGGACAGGGAAACCTTGAGTGCTGGAGTTCATGGGGGTCGCAAAGAGTCAGATAACAACTAAGCGACTGAACAACCACAACTTCCTTTTCAGGTATAATTAGGAATTTCTTCGTGATATCTTCCCAGCATCTATCATTTTATATATAATTTGAATTCATATACTTTCAAGACTAAAGACGGAAAGGCTGTATGATGGTATAGATTCTATTCTGTTCACAACATAATGACAGCACCCAACAAGGTGAGTACTTAATAAATACATATTAACATGCCAATATAACCTACCATATGTCTAAATGCTATTAGATCAAATTTTAATTTCTTGTGATAATTCCATTTTTAACCTTTTAAATTCCACTTTCTATGAACAGCCCTGTTCTTACTATACATTTCGGTTTTTTGGTCATTTGGGCATCACTGAAACATTTATGAGTGAACATCATGTGCTAAATAAACAAGAGACAATATACTAAAAATCAATTTTTCAGTTTCTACCTTTAAGCAGTTCAATCTTAAAAGTATGACACAGAGCATCTCATACAGCGAGAGAAAGGTGGATGATAGAAAACTATGTCAACAGGAGAGTGTCCAGGAAGGTTCCTTAGGAAGATAATGTTTTAAAATTGCCAGTATCAAGAAACAGGTAAGGCTCTGCTCATAAGTGAAATGACATAAAGACCATATCAAGGTCACTTATTAACCCATTGCTATTTTTAATTGAAAGAACATTCATTTAAAAAAAAAAAACCAACAATATATGGAATGCATAGTTGAAAGTGTCCCATCAAAACATTTCTTCTCACTATAGATTTTCTTTAATCAAGAAAGCTAGCCTCATTTCAGTGATTCAACATTTCATATACATTTGCTTGGTTATTTTGAAAAGTTAGCAAATACTTCTTGGTATTTCTAAAATATTAAAGTAAAACTCAGTGTACTAAGAAACTCAATAAAATTCAACTAGTATGTGTGTATAAAGACTGTAAAACTGATTTTTATTTCATTATTTATCAAGAGGTCTTTCTGACTCAGTGTTTACAGCCCCACCCTCATCATTTCATGAATGGCTCTTCTGAAATTCTCTCATAATGTATCATCTCTGTGCTTTGACTCATTCTCTACTTCAGTTCAACTCTCTACTTCACTCCTTTATCCTTCTAAAAGTCAATCTAATTCCAGCAGGTTTAATAGATATGACAGCGCTCCTGGGTCTTCTTGATAAACTCCAAAAGCCCAAGTATGGCATGCAAGACCTCTTGACTTTCTAGTCACATTCAAAGTATCTAGATCCCTTTCAGTTCTTTACCCCAAGTAAGTAAGATGGTACTCATCTTTCAATGACATACTCTAACATCACAGGGTATTTTCTGAGATTTGAAATAATCACTTGCTCTGTATTCTGTCAGAGACTTTAGAAAGACCTAAATTATCACATTTAGTAACTGGAAATAATTATATTTCTTATAAGTACTATCTTAGAATATCAATTGTTGCATCTTCCTCATTTGTCTTTTTATTCCTAAAAGTATCTGCAAGTGATAAGTTTCACGTTTTAAAAAATTTCAATCTAAGAAAAATTTAAACATCTAAAATTTCATTTGGGGATGTTGGAACTGGGAGGGCCTTTTAGGATTATCCATCCAGTTATTTCTTTACACACACTCACACATTAACTATATCCACGTGTATGATACTATCTATCAAAACAATATTCTTATTGGCCTCACATATAATACAAATTTCAAAAATGGACTCATTTAATGTTGTCCATTTGTTATTTTAAGTGGTGATCATAACCCACTAAATACTATCTTCACAACTGTTAATGGGTGGCGGTGGTATTTTATAATTCAAAAAGCACCAATCTAGTCCAAAGCCTTAAATAAAGAAATAAGATCCCAGGATCATTATGTGAATTCACAGAAACTCCTGAACTAATGTTAGACACAATATTCTAAGACACTGGTTCACTGTTCTGCACATTCTCAATATGTACTTTGTGATTTATCAATTGGTTCGGTTAAGAAATCTAAAGCTTCCGATGGACATACAAAGTTTTATTCTAGATAAAGTAACGATCCTCTTCACATCACATTTAATATCTATTTGAACATACACTTAATAATCCCTATTAAACATACAAAACATATGATCCGAATGTCTATCTTTGGTTAATTACACTAGGCGGCACTTTTCAACATCTCTAGACTTCAGGACTAAGTGCATCTTTCTGAGAAAGTATGTCACATTCCTGGAATTTCAGAGCTATGGTCTTTTAATCCATTACCAGTTTTCTATCAAGGGATTACTGTCTTGTTTTTCTTACATTAATTATATATAGGATCCTCAGGCAGAAATTCTGACAGAAAGAATGTAAACGAGCTAAGCAGCTGCCATTTTAATTAAAAAGAATACATACAAATATTTCATTTTGAATAGGAATTCAACAAAGGTTTAAAACTATCCTTATTTGGCAGGTTTTGTTGTTCAAATAAGAACACATTTAAAAGCTTATCACATTGATTATTAATAATGCAGAATAACTAGTCACTTAGAGCTTCGTTGGCAAAGACAGTGAATATCTGAGGAATACATAGAAGAGAAGACAGAGGAAACGCAAAAGCTGATGTTTAACTTTCTCTAAGAATCTGAACTTTCCAGCAAAGAATTATCTGATTGCTACCAGATTTAAAAGTCTATAGTTTGGGCAATATGAAAGGTAGGTAATTATGCAAGTAACTGCAAAGAAATAACATGTATATTTTACATCTTAAAATGATCACGAAATACAAATCATGTACAAACTATTTTAAACTGCTTTCAACAACCAAAAAAAAGGTAAATTTACTTGTTGCAAACATGCTTCTTTGAAGATCCCAGAGGCACTGTTAAATATTAACTTTTTAATTAGTGTTGATTAACAAAGATTCCAACATAAGACCCTTTTAGTTTTAGGTAGCTGCTATCTAAGTGACCTGCTTAGATATTCACAAAGTAACAGGGCATGCTTAATTTGTCCCTGTCTTCAAGTAACATCAGTTTCGGACTGTTTCAGTGTACACTTTTACAACAGTAATAGGGTACTCAAATTAGGGGGGCAGGGGGGCAGAATTAATGGAAATTACAATGCTTAACTAAATCACAGAATGAGGTTTTGAAATAGTAAATAATAAATCACAATGAATCCTCAATCTGGTTGTCAAGGAAACTACTTTGCCTTTGCCATAATTGCTGCGATCCCCATCTTGCCCCCTTTGACACCAATCCTTATCATACATTCTGGTCAGAGACTGAGAAAGTAGCTTTCTGTTCCTCTCAGGCAATCATGTAACATGCATTGAGCTTGACTGAACAGGGCCATGAGACCATACAAACGCTGAATTCAAGGCCTTCCTTTTCTATATAGAGACAGTAATTAACTAGTAAGCAGCAGTATATTTCTATCAAGCTATAGATAAATAACATGTCTCCATGGCATGTTTTAGTAGCTATGTGTGTAGAAAGTTTGTACTAACTGACTTATTGTCACAAGATCTGTTTGTGAGCCAGCAATCATTAATATCTTAGAGGTAAACATAAATTTTGTAATTCCTTTGAAAATAAAGATAATATTACATTTAATAACACAAATATTTACATTTAAACATTAATATTTATAAACTAAATATTATAAATAAAACAGTAAAAGCAGTGCCAAATATGTATTATCAGCTCAAACGGGTTACTTAACTTTCTCCTCCTTATGTCTATATTCATATATCAGTCCTTTTCAGTAACTATTATAAAATAAAATCCTGATGTAAATGGGCAGTTTTATGTCTCTAATTCTATATGC
>SJYC01010569.1:0-15402 GCA_006408675.1 Madoqua kirkii | reverse complement strand
TTCAATAAATTTTAGCTTTCAACAATATTAACAATTTTTCCATTTTCCATTTAAAATTAAAATACCAGGCAAGTAAATAGTACAATTTGGAAGAACAGGTCAGAATGTTTGCTAAAACATTAAAGAAAATTCTGCAGTAGTCTTTATGAAACTATATTCTCTCAACATATAGTGCCAGAAAGAAAAAAGGTGTCAGGATTCCTTAACAAATCATTCACAAACACAGGGTTGCTTAATTCGGAAAAGCGATGAAGAAAATCGTTTCATTTGAAACCAGACAAAAAGTGTAACAATCAAAACACTAATGAGTACAAAAAAGTAGCAACTAAAGACTTTTTCTTTTAATCTTTGTACTGTGTGTCACTACTACTGTGGTTGTAATTTTTATCTCAAAAATACCATGTACCTAAGTTTTTAAAAAACAAAGAAAACTGTCTTGAATAAGCAGCTAAGCAAAGAAAGGCAACTAGTTTAAACTAATGGAAAAAAGTATAATAATTATGGAAATTCAGGTAGAGTATTAGAAATGGAAAAATAATGAAACTAAACTGTCTGACACCTGGAAAAGGAAGATCTAGGATCAAAGTTTGGTACAAATATCAGTAGAAAACCAGTAAGTTGCCAGGACATATTAATTTTATACTAGCAAATTTATTAAAAGTTTTGTACAAATATTAGTAGAAAACCAGTAAGCTGCCAGGACATATTAATCTTATACTATGAAATTGATTACTTAAATATTTTCTCTCCATTTCTTGTTTCAATTAAATGGACTTACTTATTTTCTTTTACAATTAGTTACTACAAACTATCTGAAAATAGAGGGAGGTGGGTGTTTGTTTCTTCGAAAACTTCCATCAAAGCCATATAGTCAAACTTTAATTATTAATGCAAACAGATGTGAAAAGAACATGTCCCCAAATGTTTCTACCGTCTCAGCTACAGTTAATTTGTTATTTGAATATGGTATCTGATTTTCTTGATTGAACTGTTAACTTAAAAACAAAATTAAAGTACTTTTGTAGTATACTTTAGTACTCAGGTTATATTAGAATGTTATACATTTTTAAAAATTCTCTGCTTAAGTTCTCTTCTAATAAAATTCATTATGCTGAAAATAAACCGTATAACTTCTCAGACTAAAGCAGCATGTCCCATAAAAACCTTACTCTCCAATGAAACACACCATACCTTAACTGGGGAAGTTAATTATGTGCTTTGGTTTCACAAACCAACTGCTGTTGCCAGCTGCATTCTAAATAAAAGTAAATAGAGACAGTTTGAGCTGCCAACAAAAAACATAATTAACTAGAAAAAATGCTGTCAATAAAACATGGCTACAACATTTTAAACTTTGAAAACAACTAGGGCCAACCAGATTTGGTCTATATTGTACAGTCAATACATCTTAACCACTAACCATTTGGGTCAAATAATAATGTAAAAGGGGAAAGCTCACAAAAATATATTTGTGAGGAAATAAATTTTTATATAAATGAAAGTTAAATCAGATGGTTATTTGTTTGTTTGTTTGTTTGTTTGTTTTAGCTTTTCTCAAGAATTCCACAAAAGAATAAAGCTCATAAAATGATCCAGGGTCTATTTTTCTAACTCTGCTCTTCTAGCTACATTGGAGAGAAACTGATTCATTACGTTCCATGGATATGTAAGGTCTAAATTATCCTCTGGAACTGAGAACTGGCTTCACTTTAAAAGATGTCATGAACACAAATGGCATTTAAAGTCTCCCTCGGGGTTATCTTCTAACCAGAAAGTTAACTTGTGTATTTACAATGTTTCTAAGTTTTCAAAGTGCTTTCACATTTGCTATGTCATTATCCACATAAACAGCTCTGGTTGTTTGGACATACTTTGCAGAAAGCATGACTTTTTTTTTTTTAACTGCAAAATAAAAAAGGGGTTTCGTTTTTTTTTTTAACTGTAATTTTTGAGATAAAAATGACTTTTACCCTGATGAACACCAAAAGAGCTTAGAATCTATGAGTAATTATGAGCAATACATTTGGATGATAAAGTCCTTGAATAAGTTTGCTAGAAAGCAGTGTCTCTTAGTGATAATAGAAATCAGTGCCTCTTAGCAGAAATCAGTAAACCTTGCAAGCCACAAGGATTATGTCAAAAAACCACCTCTGACTATTGAGCACCAACCTGATGTTTGGATGTTTAACCAACTTTCCCATGTCTAGCTCAAATGTCTAGATCAAATGTCATGAATCATCATTTCTCTTATCTTTCCAATTCTGCCCAGATACCTAAAATCAGAAAATAAATTATCCAAATTGTATATAAATCTAAAGGTTTCCAAAGTATATCTATGTTGGCATAGCAGAAAATCAGGGAAATCAGATGAAATAGTGGACCCAACGAAATGACAGTGTAGATAACCAGGAAATTTTTACCCTCGATGAAAGAAAATGGATAGAAAGAACAAACTGATGAATCAATCAATATTCACCAACCACCACTTGGTGCTTTAGCATAGTCCGAGGCAGATTTGGCTCAGACGGTAAAGCGTCTGTCTACAACATGGGAGACCTGGGTTCGATACCTGGGTCAGGAAGATCCACTGGAGAAGGAAATGGCAATCCACTCCAGTACTATTGCCTGGAAAACCCCATGGACAGGAGCCTGGTAGGCTACAGTCCATGGGATCCCAAAGAGTTGGACACAACTAAGCAACTTCATTCACTTCACAAGGCAGCTTTAGGGCAAGATGAAAACAATCTCTTGTGTCTTCATAAACAATTCCATCCAAGGAAATATATATAAGTAAATAATTAGGGGGCACAAACTGTGTGGTGTAAAAACTGGGATAGAGGCAGATTCATAAGAACTGGAACTAGGAAAGATGATGTTATGTAGGAGATGTCAGCTTAACCCTGAAGGATGAACAAGATAGATAACAAAGGAGGATGAACCAGAAGGAAAAAAAAATTGCAAAGATGGCTGGCTCGCTTGCTTACTAAGTGCTATTTTGTAACACTTCAAAATAACAGAAGTAATTTGACAAAGAACTATACATGTTAACATGGGGTTATTATTGAAGAAAAGCACACAGGAATTAAAGCCTTACATCCCCCACCCAAAGTTGTACCACATCATTTTGTGGCCTGGATCCATTAATCTCCATACCATTTCATAATGATATACAGTTTCACAGTAGCATATAAACCTATATATCCATAATATGCAGTTTGAGTATATTTCACACAAATATAGAAAGAAATGAGGTGGGTTTCCAAGGGTAAGTAACGCCACCACAGTGTTAAAGACTGAGGGTTGCTCTTGTAATTAAAGGCAGAATTTGAAGAGGCAGGGCTAAGAGATTTTAAACTTTCCAGAGAAACCACTATCAAGAACTTATGCTGACTTAATCGTGCATTTCTGTAAAAATCAGATTAGGTTGTTTCATCTCTTTTACTTTTCAGGAGACAAAGAACATCCAACTACTTGAGAAATAAATCCTCCAACATTATCTAAGACTCAAGCAAAAGGTTAGAAAGCATTCCTACAAGAGCACTTATAAGGATATACACATAGTCACTTTTGGAAAAGGGCAAAGCATCAGGATATCTCTTCAGAGACCAATCTAAATATATTTAAAGGACTTGTTTTGATCTGTGTTAGTAATTAGAGCCCCAATCAAATTTATTTGTTCGATGTTTTACTTTCTGTAACAGTTTTCTTTTACTAGAGGTATGAAGAACAGTCATTGTTAAGAAATTTACATTTCATTACAGATATACCTGGCTCACTTGTCAAATGCATTTCAAAAATTTTATTCTTAATTGAGCAATTCATCTCCCATCAATTAGTTACACAGCTTAAAAAATGGCCTTAAGATTTGTCTAATCCAATTGGCGAATATTCTAGTTGAAGAAATGATAGCCCAGTTCTAAGTCTCTTGCCCTCGGATACATATTTAGTGGCCATTTAGCGGCAGAGAAAAGTCAAAGCAAAAGATTTACCTGCAACTGTAATGATTCTAGTTGTTCAAACATTTACCCCTAAGTATCTTTAATTCTCTCAAGTATTTTCAATAATGACTGTGTGTTTAAAGAATAGTTCATTTTCTCCAGGCATTTCCTAATCATACTGACTCCAAATCTATTCATCTATATGTTGAATTTCTAACCCTACAATGCTATCTTCAGTCTGGTACTACACTGGGGATAATTCAAGTCTCAAAGCCAACCAGAGGTATAGACCATGTCTTGAGTGGTTTGAGGTGTGTGTAACAGGAAGAGGCAGGTAAGTTATTTATTATATGTGATTTCATTGATTCGATTTAATTAAATGGTTTTCGGAGAGGTTCCTTCTTTCAGAATGTATTAAGCTTTAAAACTGTGGATTTTTGATATGAACTAATTGTACTAGAATCCAGTAGAACCAAAATACACATAGTACATAATGTGTATCCTTTTAAGAAAATCATAATTTCTAGTGTGTTCAAGAATAAGACAATAAGACAAGTTGAAAAGAATGACCCTCAATTTAAAAGGGAAACATTATAACATTTCTCTCTGGTATGATACTATTTTAATTCCCTTTGTGAAGACATTCAAGTTGGAAAATAACCATCTGTAGTGTGGTTGCATTATTTGGACAAGTAATGAATAAATATCCTCCTTCACTCCAAGGAGACCATTAAATGACAGAAATTCAGAAAAAGAAAAATAAATCAGACTGATTCAGCACCATGAAAAAAGCATTCTTCATTTATTATTTACAATTTTCAAATAAAAGAATAATCTTTAAAAACATGCTTTTTTAACAGTATGAATAAATTTTCTAAAATTTAGCTTTTACACTAAGTCAAGAACTATGTTAGCAAACAAAGCAAACAACTAGAATTCAAACTTCCTATCAATTCTTCTCGTGATGTCTTCAAATTTATTCATACATATAGCTAGGCTATGTCCCAAACGTTAATATCTTATAAATGTATAAGATAAATGTATACTGTGTATAATATAAATATACACAGTAACTTAAATTTCATAGATTGTTAAATTTTCATCTATTTTGAAACATTTTTCAAAAATGTAAGTTGTCAGTACTCACTGAGTTGGGAAAAGAGATAAATGTTTATTTTAAATAAATTATTATAAGAATGTCAAGTAAAATAATAGATTTCTGACCTATACCATTAGTAATTAGTAAAGTAATTTCTATGTATGTATAATATGGAACCTACACCAAGTACTTAAACTGTGTACCTAGTGAGAAACCATCTTCCTAGGTTATGTTACAGAAGAATGCGCCACTATGATAGTCTTCTAGTCTTCCTGCAAGTAAACGATGGGCTTTGAACAGACGAGATTTACTCACATGGAAAACTATGGCTTCCCCGAATCCCTTGACACTTACCAAAGGAGAATAAAACTCCCCTCCAAATTATAGTACAATTTTAGAGGAACTATAAATGCCTATTCATTGATATTATGCAGTATTTTATTTCTTACAATATTCCTAGTCTGTTTTTAAATCTGTAAATATGATTTACAGGATTTTTTTTTTCTTTCAAACACAGTTAAACTACCTTTGTCAAGCCTGACTCATGACTAACACCTGGCAAAAATTTTAAAGAGTTTGGATTAATACTAAGCAGATAAGCCAGCCATACACAACAACCTTTAAGGGCAAGGTCACTAGTTTGGGATCCTCCTATAAATACTATTATATCCTCATTTTAAAGATAAGTAAAACAATGCAAAAGAGGTTAACTGGCCAAAGTCAGCAACAGCTGAGCACTCCTATTAAAGGCTGAAGAGGCTGAGAATTCATACTCAGCCACTCTGGCCTCCATGCTCTCAAGCACTATGGCATGTCATCTCAGTCATGTCAATTGTGGCAAGCCATTTTGATGCAGAGATAAAAGCAAAAATTTTTTAGTTTATAAGTGAATGCTGAGAACCATCCCATTTTATGTCATCTTAACTTGAGAATACCTATCTTAACAAAACATTCTTACTTCACTGGCACTCAAAAAATTATTATAAAAGGTGATGACGAGCGAGACAGAAATAGGAATTAAGACTCAACATTATAGGTGTGGAACAGGAGTGGCTAAGATGAGGACCCAGAGAATCCTGTCTCGGGAAGAGAATCAATTCCACTTTTGACTCTGCTACATAAGACACTGATTGTGGTAACACATATCCCACTTGTCCATAGCTTGGAAACTACAGCTGAGAATTTATCAATCCATGAAAAGTAGATCAGCTGTATAAACCATGGGCCAGAAGTAACTAACACTGAAAGTCCAGAATTTTTAACAACTTTTCCCTCAGTTTGACTTATCTTGATTCTGCCACTAACTTACTATGTTAACCTGAATAAACATCAAGTCATGAACCATTCTTCAAACCAAAAATGAAGGGGCTGGATTAAATTATCTCCAAAGTCCCTTTTAAACTTCTATGCTCACAGGTTAAAGCGTCTGCCTCTGATGCGGGAGACCCGGGTTCGATCCCTGGGTCGGGAAGATCCCCTGGAGAAGGAAATGGCAATCCACTCCAGTGTTCTTGCCTGGAGAATCCCATGGACAGAAAAGCTTAGTAGGTTACAGTCCACGGGGTCACAAAGAGTCGGACACGACTGAGTGAGTTTACCTCACCTCACCTCACCTCACCTCATAGACTTTAACTTAGTCACTTAAAACAAACAAGAATGTATTGACAGTCAAATAACTCTACTTGTTATTATTACACAAAAAGCTCTGTTAAGAATAAATCAGGGATTTCTCTCATGATGTAAAATGGCCTAAGCAATGGAAAAAGTACTTTTATAGCACTTTGAATGAGTGTAAAAGATCACATATTGCCCACGTTAGTATTATTAACAGCTTTATAAGAAAATAAGTACAGCCTTAAAAATAGGTTGAGATTTTTAAATATTTCACAGTAGACTACATACAATGTTCTGATAGAAGTAAATTAAACAAGAGATCAATATACAAGGATCTGCATTAAAAAATATTTCAGGAATATAGTCAAAGCATATGATAAAATCAACTTGAAGTCCACTTTAAGCAAGCACTAAAACCTTTTCATATTTGTGAATGCAGTTATACAAAGTCACATGTAAAAAGCATTTTGATAGTTAGGCTTTTCTCAATATTCTAAAAATTAGCTCAAACATGCTAATTTTTTTAGAAATGTCCATTTTGTGAAGTACTTTAACCATTCCTCAAAGATATAAAAATGTGAAAATTCTCAAGGTCTAGATTCTTACTCAAATGAATAAGGGTTTATTCCACAGGCACTTGATACACAATTTTCTCCTTTATGCACTTTAAAAAGTTGAACTACTACAGCAAATGAATAATTGATTTATGGGGAAAAAAGTTCAAGTGAAGGACATATTATTAACTGTGCAATAAAGAGGCTGGTTGGGAGAAAATGTACCTCTCGAACATTCTAAAAGCAATATTTAAAAAATGCAGATGCCAGATAAGGGCAATGTTCTTCATTTCACATCAGCACATAAGTCACATAGTAAACCCTAAGTCCCCTTCCAAAAACAATAACTAAAGGGCAGATTACATATCAAGCTGAAAATAAAATGCAATCTTTTTCCATGTGAACACTTAAAGAGAACATTGCACTCAATTACTATTTTAAAGAAGAAGATTTAACTGTTATTCCAAATGTCCCAAAGTACATCAATAATCTAATCAAAATATGGTACAAATACTACCTAATAGTGAATAGTATAATTAAAAGTCTATAGGAAGTAATGTTATTCACAATGTTTTGGTTACTCAAAAGCTAGGTGCTTTAATTTTACTTGGTCATCCCCTATGGCTCAGTGGGTAAAGAAACCGCCTGCAATAGGGGAAACCTGGGTTCAATCCCTGGGTTGGGAAGATGCCCTGGAGAAGGGATATTCTGGCCTGGGGAATTTCATGGACTGTATAGTCCATGGGATTGAAAAGAGTCAGACACGACTGAGTGACTTTCATTTTCACTTAATATTAATTAATAATTCTGTAATTTTAATTATAAAAATATATCTATTTTTTATACAATTTTGCCCATATCCTGAGAAATACCTACTCTAGTCAGTCAATTTTTCATCCAAACAGCAGAAGAGAAGTATTATTAGGCAAGTGGGCTGGCAGCTGGACAGTTGTTCACTCTGTCCACCAAATTCCATTAATGAAACTGATTTGCCTGTGTTCTGACAGTAGCAAACAGCTGCTTGTAAATAAGCCACCTTTCCTACACTGCCTCCCATTAGTCCCCACTTATTTGACAAGGTCACTTGCTGCAGAGATTTGTAGAAGAAAGTGTGTGCAGCCCATAGAATTAAGACTTTAGAACACAGGCAAGCAAGCATTTTTCTTTTGGTAGCTTGAGCAAATCAAGACTGAAAGTTTTCTCTCAGTACTTTAAACATTTTTCCTTTAAAACTAACTGGCAAATGACTTTTCCATTAAATCTTCTTTCCTTTACATCTATATGACATAGTATAAAATACAGATTTAATCACAAAATGGTATTTACAAGCACATATTAATAAATACTAGGGCTTCCCAGGTGGCTCAGACGGCAAAGAATCCTCCTGCAATATAGGAGACCTGGGTTCATCCCTGGGTTGGGGAGGTCCCCTGGAGGAGGGCATGGCAACCCACTCCAGTATTCTTGACAGGAGAATCACCATGGACAGAGGAGCCTGGAGGGCTACGGTCCATGGAGTCTCAAAGAGTAGAACATGACTGAGCGACTAAGCACATTAATTAATTCTAAGATGTTGCTTCTCTGTTGTTTCACAATGAGAAACTTCAGATCTAATTGACACTATAAAGCAAGGCGCACCTTTAATTTTCAGCTTGACCTATGATCTTCAGAAGGGCTTAAGCTACATTATGACAATATCATACAATTAAGTTGTTTCCAAACAGAGGCATGCAGAAAGGGTGGAATGGCCAGTTTTCAATGCCACAGATGAAAACAAAGAAGGCATGTTGGAACAGTCATCATACAAGATGAATCATGACTTTGTGGTTTTGAAAGTTTATGAGTAGAAAAAGATCTAGGAAATTCTTTATACATGCTTAAGATTAAACAACTCAAACATCTAATAACAGTACTTTGGAATTAAATTAAGTATTCAAATATAATTTTCACTATTCTATCTTTCTAGTCATATTTAAAATTACAGAGTTTTAATGTTAGTCTTATCTTGACATACAACCATTACAAGGAAGGTGAACCCATAGTAAACTTTACTAAAGGATAACTAAAACAAAACTGAAGTTCTTTTTAGCAACACTGGCATTTCGGATGTGAACACTGTTGAGAATTAGATATTGCCATTTTGAGGGGGGCACTAAGAATCATGTGACTATCTCTAGTTCCCTCATTCTCTACTCAGAGATTACAATACCATCCACAGAATATATAATCCATGTTTTTAAACATTTCCAGCTTCCTGCTATCTAATTACACTTGGCAAGAAGACATCTGAATTCTAAAAATGCTTTTACTACTTTACCTAAGTTGACTTTCTACTTAAAGGCTACTCCATTTTCTTTCTAATATTTAGTCATAACCTTGGTCTATTATTTATAATTTTCAAATAAAATGGGTTTTTCTACATTTCAGTCAGTATGTGCCAAATCATTTTCATCACTATTAATTATAGAGAAATATTAATGATTATATAAGTATTTATTTTAATGGAATTATATTTAATCATCTAGTATTGAGAAGTGTTCACATAATAAATAATTAAAATACACTAAAGGTCCATCTAGTCAAGGCTATGGTTTTTCCTGTGGTCATGTATGGATGTGAGAGTTGGACTATGAAGAAGGCTGAGCGCCAAAGAATTGATGCTTTTGAACTGTGGTGTTGGAGAAGACTCTTGAGAGTCCCTTGGACTGCAAGATCCAACCAGTCCATTCTGAAGGAGATCAGCCCTGGGATTTCTTTGGAAGGGATGATGCTAAAGCTGAAACTCTAGTACTTTGGCCACCTCATGTGAAGAATTGACTCACTGGAGAAGACTCTGAAGCTGGGAGGGATTGGGGGCAGGAGGAAAAGGGGATGACCCAGGATTAGATGGCTGGATGGACATGAGTCTGAGTGAACTCCAGGAGGAGTTGGTGATGGACAGGGAGGCCTGGCGTGCTGTGATTCATGGGGTCACAAAGAGTCAGACTCGACTGAGCGACTGAACTGAACTGAACTGAATCCCTTAAAACAGCCTTTACTTTTTGCACAAAGGTTTGAACACGCTAGTAGTTCACTATTAAGAGCACAGGACAGATTTTCAGCTTCATTTATATTCAGAGGCAGGCAAATCACCAAAACTTCATTTTCCTTAAAGCATGTTAACAGCAGGTGTCTATCCATCCCACCTTTGAAATAGGTAGGTGGCTGAAAATGCCTCTACTTTTCAGTCAAGACCCTGAATTAAACATAAACTTGAGCTCTAACTTCATCATTTATTTTCTCTACAAGATGTGGTAATACAGAATAAATATAGTACTTAGTTTGTTCTTATTTTAATCCATACTCCACATACTGTTTTAATACCACAAATTTGCTTATTTTAAACCTGCATCTTCTCTGAAAACTTGAGCATTCAAGCTAATAAAGCTGACAAATGATCTAGCAAGAAACTATAAATGTTCCTTATAGTCTTATTTTATTTATTTTTGCACACCATAGACTTGTCAGCATTCCTTTACAGTAATGCTAAAATACTTTTTAAACCATCACAATGGGAAAGTCATTATTATATTAGCTGTACAGTAGCCCTACATTGTACAAAATATATCTATGTAGATATACGTATAAAAATATCTTTGCATCTTCTGTTGGAAATTTTCCAGAAATAAAAATACTTAATATTTAATATAATTTCCAGAGACATATACCTTCTGCAGCCTAACCTGAGTTTTGCAAGAACTAGACTGAAACACAGAACTCAGTCAGAACGAATACTTAATACAGTGTGAATAAATTTGTGTTTGTGAGAGTCTTTGTCAATAGAAAAGATTACAGAAAATATTCAAATCATCAGCATCAAAAGCATTTTCAAAATAAAAATACTAAACACTAAACTAATACGTTTTATAACTTGATAAAAATATTTTCAGGGAGAGGAGGTGATTCTACCACTTGAAAATTTTCAGACTAAATCAGCCTTTTAAAAAAATACTGTTTCCATATTCATGAAAACCTAAATTCAGAAGGGTGTGATCTAACTTAAGTTTTGCTTTACCACTGTGGCCACCTGCATTTCCTCTGAAGTTATAAAACAGACAGGAAGGAAACAAACCAATCTACATTCTAATCCTAAAAATAGATGTTACATATCTAAGCAATTCTAACTTCTCTGGGTATCAATGTCCAGGGACAAATAAATATTTAAAGTTAATGGGAAATAAAGTAAGATCTATTGAAATGTAACTTGAAAAGTACAGTTTTACTTTTCAATATCTATCAACAACATACTCATTTGTTATTTATTTATCATTCACCTGATCAGACAATAAAAATAATGCCTTCAAAAGAGGTTAAGAAGATTATCATTTATTAATGCTCTAATTAGTTAAGGAGTTACAAAGTTTTTTGAAAGGTAGTTTTACATGAATGCCAACCAATATAAGCATAAAAATTTTCATGAGTAGAAAAAGGAAAAACAACACCTCCCCAGATTTAAGTATGTTTTTGGTTGTTTTACCTCTGCTAACAAGGAAAGGGCAACCCACTCCAGTATTTTTGCCTGAGAAATTCCATGTACAGAGGAAACTGGTGGGCAACAATCCATGGGGTCTCAAAAGAGTCCAACGTGACTTAGTAACTAAACCACCACCACCACCACCACAAAACAAACAAAAAAAAGGCAGTAAAAACCCAAACCTTGATCATTTAATAACATTCTTTGTCTGCATATACAAGCAACAATGACTTCATCGGAACTAGTTCTGGACACTTAAAATGCAGTTTATATTCTTGTATCTTGAAAATAACCTCACAGTACATAATTTTCAAATATGCTAAAATTAGATTATCATTATGGTACTTTCTAAAATATAAAACTATTATTTGAAATGACTAAGAAAAACCCATTTGCACCTTTCTTTTACTTGAAAACTGATTCTTACAATTAGAAATATTATTTTATAAAGTCATTTGTTCATATATCAAAATGTTTCAAGAAAGGATAAATAGGAGTGTTCAATTTTTCTCTTAGAACATTTCAAGTACAAATGGAAAAGGAACACTAGTTATTCCTTGTTTTAGGATTAATGGAGAAGGCAATGGCACCCCACTCCAGTCCTCTTGCCTGGAAAATTCCATGGACCAAGGAGCCTGGTGGGCTGCAGTTCATGGCGTCACTAAGAGTCGGACACGACTGAGCAACTTCACTTTCACTTTTCACTTTCATGCATTGGAGAAGGAAATGGCAACCCACTCCAGTGTTCTTGCCTAGAGAATCCCAGGGACGGGGAGCCTGGTGGGCTGCCGTCTATGGGGTCACACAGAGTCGGACACAACTGAAGTGACTTAGCAGCAGCAGCAGCAGGTATGCTAAAAAAGATCTAAGGAATCCAAGTACTCCAAATTTAGATAATTAGGAGTAAATATAAGTTTTTGTACAAGTTTTCAGTTTAAACAACTGTTAGGTTACCAAAATGTATTTTTAATAAATTAACCTCATTTTATTCTCCTCTTATAAAAACTCTCATGAATGTGGATAAAAAGTTTTATGCAGAGATACACACACCAATATGTATGAAATTAACTGTGAATAACTGTCTGGCACAGCCAAGTCATTAATTTCATACAAATCTCATAATGAATGCCACAAATTTTTTTGCTATCATTTCATTAAGAAAAATATACATTTCCTACTTGTCCAGTTTGGATATGGATCTTATAAAAACTCTCATGAATGTGGATAAAAAGTTTTATGCAGAGATACACACACCAATATGTATGAAATTAACTGTGAATAACTGTCGGCACAGCCAAGTCATTAATTTCATACAAATCTCATAATGAATGCCACAAATTTTTTTGCTATCATTTCATTAAGAAAAATATACATTTCCTACTTGTCCAGTTTGGATATGGTAGAGTCATTATATATAGATATCTAATATTAATAATAGAGGTAGCCAACCATAACTGGATTTTGTTAAAGAAATAGCAAGATTAGTCTCCATTAAGAAAAAAAAAACTGATCTGTGTATCTTTACACTGTATTTTAAAGTAATGGAACTCAAAGATATCAAGGATTTTAATTGGGCAGGTAATTTCTATGAAATAAAAACATTTAAATTTTAAAATAGAAGGAAAGGAAAAAAGGATATGAGCAAGGGAGAGGCAAATGATTCAGAGTAAATAACCACAGTGTAAAGGCTCTCAGGTGTTCACAGAAACTGTATGAAGTCTAGCATGCCTGAAGTCAGGAACCCTACTGAATACTGGCTCCATGCCAGTTGGAGACAGAATCATAAGTTATATCACTTAGAGGTTTATACTAATTGAGGCCACCAACGCTTTCTTAATAGACAAAGAAAAGGATCCAATTTATTTTTTACTGAGTTTACTTTTACCAAACTGTGGAGAATAAATGAAGAAAGTGGAGGAAAAGTATAGAAGTGTGTGATCACTGCACCAAGAACCATAACTGTAAAACTAACCCCATTTATCATTTTTTTAGTCAATGCAGGTCTCCCCTACATTTTAACTAAGTGCAAATTAAAACTTGTCTGGTTTTTCTTCATATCACCAGTTTAAAATATTTTTTTAAGGAAGAATAACTTCATATTTTGCTTATAGTTTCTAGGGCAATAAAGGGAGCTCACACTAAACAATTTCTTTATGCTAGGGCAGGTGCTTTAAGAATAGCTTATGTTTAATGTTTCATTAACCGCCCCCGCCCCCCCGCCATGGTAGATATTATTACTCGGATTTTGCAGATGCAGAAATTGAACCTCAGTGAGAGTGACTTGTTCTAGGTTATAAATACTGAGATCTGGATTTCGTTTTAGCATTTTCTGATTTCTGACTCTATCCTTTTTAAAAACTTAATTGTGTTATTCTCATTTTTTTATGCAACAGTCGAGAGTAAGATGCAGATGTGAATAAATAATTTTGTGCATTTTCTAAAAACAAGGATGTTCTCCAACATAAGAACAGTACAATTCTAAGAGAATGAGAAAAACAAATGTGGTAAAATGTTGACAATTGGGAAGTCTTGGTTAAGGCTACCAGGGAAATATTTGTACTATTCTGCAACTTTTCTGTACACCTGAAATTATTTCCACATATAAGTTTACTAAAATAAAAAAAACTAAATTATAAAAAAGAAAATCACCAGTTTCTCAGATATAGCAGTGGCAGAGATGAATATTACCAAGGAAACCCTGAAAGAGTAAAACAAAGTCGGCAATTTTTATAACACACACATACTCACACTCCTATCCAAAGCCGAACTTTATTAAGTAGATTTCACAAGTACACTTGTGTCTATGTAAACCTTCACATTTATCTGGGACTTGTTGCCCAGTTTTTACCAGGTTCTCTACAAAGTCTCCAAGCTCCAAAATTTTAAGAACCACTAAAGCCTCCATCTCACAATAAATCTAGAAAGTAGGATGGTCACAAAATATAGAGAGATAATAATATAAAATAAACAGTAAATGAAATAGAATCTTAGTTCTTTATAGATAATAAATCAATCCCTGACATTCACTCAAATGAAGTACAAATGTCATATGGATTAAAAATTTAGAAAAACATAACTTATTCTTTACTTTTCAATTAAATATTTGAACTTTGTAACTGTATTTCATTTGAATACTTAGTATTCTAGTTCCAGATCCAGTTGAGTCGCTCAGTTATGTCTGACTCTTTCCGACCCCATGAACTGCAGTACTACAGGCCTCCTTGACCATCACCAACTCCTGGAGTCTACCCAAACCTATGTCCAATGTGTCCATGATGCCATCCAGCCATCTCATCCTCTGTCATCCCCTTCTCCTTCTGCCCTCAATCTTTCCCAGCATCAGGGTCTTTTCAAATGAGTCAGTTCTTCGCATCAGGTGGCCAAAGTACTGGAGTTTCAGCTTCAGCATCCGTCCATCCAAAGAATATTCAGGACTGATTTCCTTTAGGATGAACTGGTTGGATCTCCTTGCAGTCCAAGGGACTCTCAAGAGTCTTCTCCAACACCACAGTTCAAAAGCATCAATTCTCCAGTGTTCAGCTTTCTTTATAGTCCAACTCTCACATCCATACATGACCACTGGAAAAACCACAGCCTTGACCTGACGGACCTTTGTTGGATATTAGCAACTGCAAATAAGGATAAGCAGAGTACAATCATACCTTTCAAAAAGTGTCTGTGGAT